>BQNB010087110.1:1477-26079 GCA_026074375.1 Tanacetum coccineum
TTTCTAAGACATTGTGAGTGACACAATGGTCTCTAAACATTTCTAAGACATTGTGAGTGACACAGTGGTCTCTAAACATTTCTAAGACATTATGAGTGACACAATGGTCTCTAAACGTTTCCCAAGACATCGTGAGTGAAACGATGGTCTTTAAAACTTTTTCATGAATTTACATAATACTAATTTACATAAGATCGAACTTGTCACAGTCTGCCGACCCTACGTTATCTTACTATCCGAACCCGAATGCGAGTTGAG
Organism: Tanacetum coccineum; assembly: GCA_026074375.1. Classification (NCBI taxonomy): domain Eukaryota; kingdom Viridiplantae; phylum Streptophyta; class Magnoliopsida; order Asterales; family Asteraceae; genus Tanacetum; species Tanacetum coccineum. The sequence goes on from BQNB010087110.1 coordinate 1,736, forward strand.
CACTCCCCCATACTATTGAAACACCTATGTCACCTCGTAACATCTCAATCTTTCTTACTTCTTATAATTTTTAAAAACATGCTGATTAATTCGAATACGATATTAACCCGTCATCTTGTAACATATCATTTTTGGAACCCGACTTATTTATTTATCTTTTACTTATTTTTATTTTGAAGAAAATGTCGAAAGCGGACAAGGAATGAGGTCCGTATAAATTGAGCGAATTGTAGCCCAACGAGTATCTAATGCTATTGAAGTTATTGCAGTCTACGAGACAAAAATCCGCATGGCTCATGACTCGATGGATCCGGGAGCCAAAGTAGCAAGGAATGCTAACAACAAAAGAAAAAGGGACAATAACTCAAGGGACAACCGTGTGCAACAACCACCATACAAGAGGCAAAATGTGGTGGAGCCTTTACTACTGGGGCTAATGAGAAGAAGGCTTATGCTGAGAATTTGCCTTACTACAAAAAGTGTAGGTTGCATCATTCTGGACCATGCACTGTGAAGTGCAACAACTGCAAGAGAATTGGCCACAAGATAAGGGATTGTAGGACTTTTGTTCTTGAAACAACTCAGAGGGTCCCAATAGCTAACCAGAAGCCTGCAATAATCTATTTTGGATGTGATGCTCAAGGGCATTTTAGGAGTGATTGTCCAAAGTTGAAGAATCAAAACCGTATGAACCAGATTTGGAAGGAAAAAGCTCACCGAAACTCTAATGTCGTCAAAGATAAGACTGATGCTTAAGGAGAGATCTTCCCGCCTTTGCCTAGTGAGACTTAAGTCAAAGCCTTTTAGGACTACATTCCCTAAGAAATCTGCATTAGTACTTTTCTATAAATTTCATTGTATTGTGTGGATGTTTTAACTTTCCTATCAATGTATGTGTCATGATGATTCCATCGGTTACACTTAAATCCTCTACTTATTTATGTAAGCTACTCCTTAAATCGTTACTATCTTATAAACCATTTCGCTATCATTTTATAAAATGTTCTGCTATCACCTTATAAATTTTTTCGTCGTCAACCATAAACTACTTTGCTATCATTCTATAAACCGTTCTGCTAGCACCTTATAAACCATTTTGCTATTATCTTATAAACTATTCCACTAGTACCTTATATAAACTGTTTTGCTATCATCCTATAAAGCATTTTGTGGTCATCTTAAAAACTATTTCGTTGTCATCTTATAAATCATTTCACTATCATCTTATAAACTATTTCGCTATTATTCTATTATACCATATAAATTTTTAAACATAACACTAGTTCGATGAAATGAGCATTTAATCGTTAGCCCCTAAATTATACATAGCCTGGTCACCTATGTCTAATTCAGGAAGGACCATGCTATGTTGGGAGTAGTCACCCTAAAACCTAGTTAAAATAATATTTCTGTTATTTTCTATAGAAATTTTGTGTGCGTATTCCTACGTTGTTCTTGCCATGAGTGTTCTTATTAGCCAAAACTGTAACCAAGTAGAGTTTTACACAACCTTAACAAGTGGAGTCAATGTTAGCTTACACCACGCCTTCATCTAAGAAATCAAGTTACACCGCCAGTTACCTTAGGATAATTCTAAACCAGAGCGAATTCATTTTTAGCTTCGTTATATAGCCTAAACCTAGGAACCGTCCATGAGACAAAAGTAGGAGATATCCTTCAATTGACTTATCTTTTAGTAAGTTAGAATTATGAAGATTAGGAGATTCTTGTACCAATGAAATCTGTCACAACCCATAAAATTTCTGACCAATGTTATAACCGTTTCCGTTCATCGTTTTAAACTATAATAAGTTCTGAGTAATTTTTACGTTTAATTAGGAAGTTATCCCGTGTTTATTTGAGATTCGTTACCAGAAGCATTCCGGGTTTCTACTTAATGTAGTCTTTTGACAATAGTCGCGTTTCTATGTATCGGGTTCGTATATAAAATTTTAGAATTTTATTCGGTGTTATAGCGCATTTTTAGTTTTTGCGTATACCATAAACCGATGAAAAATATTCTAAAGCATACTAAGAAATATCAAGAAAGTCTTAGGATTCTTAATTCAAATTAACTTTCCAAGAATGACAATAATTCCCCCTTGTTTCCCCCTTTGGCGTCCGCCCCCTTCCAATATTCCCTCTAAATTTTTGCTACTATTATCCCCAAGATGCCAAGCATCCTTGATCCTTAACAATGAAGGTTCTAGGTTTAAATCCATGCAACGAACCTAGACATCTCCTTTCCATTACTTCATTCAAATTACCATTCATTTCATTCATTCATTTCCTCTCTCTAAAAACACACACTCATAATTTCCCCTGTCCTCTCCCTCTCCCTCTCCCTTTTGTCGTTCGCTGCCAACCACCACCACACCACCACCATCGTTCAACCTTGATCAAGATATTGGAAGCACAAGTGTATTAGGGGTTATATAAATAGTTAGTTTGAGTATTGTTCGTGTTATTTGTTAGCTTTGATCATCTTTTCGTTCATCCAAATCCGTTGAGACCTAGCACTGTTGTGCGAACCCACGTGATTGTTCTATTTCAGCTGTTATTCTTCACCAGTTACTATAAGTTCATAGCCCCACGTTTTACTATTTTACTTTACTACATTGGGGTGAGAAACATTGCTTGTTTTTAAAATATGAACACACATACTTTAGGTTACCTTTTCTCGATTACGTGTTGCCTAAATTGCGAATAGACCACTAATGCCCAAACTATCATGAACCGTTAATTTCTTAACCAAAGGATTGGTTAAGTGAGCGCGAATGTTGTAAATAGATCTATTAGGACTAATTATCCCTATCCGGTTAACTATCGCTTACTAGATTTAGGAGACACGAACAAACATATATATACCATGTCGGATTTCACTAGGTGGTCTTGGTCAGATACCTCTAGGGTAATTGTTTTTCTCGTTTGGCATATAATATGCTACTTTAGATTAAGCTTCGGTGTCATGAGCTTAGCGCAATAGTAAATACTTTTTATGTAAAGTTGTATCTGTTATAACTGTCACATGCATTCTGTGAACTTGTGGTCCACTTCTAATACTAAATTCAAACATATGGATTCACCAACTTTATGTTGATTGTTTTAAGCATGTTTTTCTCATGTACTTAGCTGGATTTTTCATGACATATCTCTTGAAGTCTTTGTGCTATGTAAAATCAACCAAATTTCATGACTATTATATTATTGCTCGTTGTCTTTTATTCAAAACTTAAACACCGCTTCCGTTATCTTTAATTAATGCTTCCGCTATGTTGTTATTATTGAAATGGTTTGTAAAACTTTATTATCTTAAACTTATGCAACAAGTAATGTATTTTCTAAAACGTACCCCTTTAGAGGTCGTTTTATAGGCTTTGTTCTCGAGATAGTTATGAAGTCACACCCTCGGATACGTATTCCGTCTAGGCCCCGTCTTGGGGTGTGACAGATTGGTATCAGAGCCATGGTTATAGAGAATCAGGTAGTTTAACTAGGTCTGGTCTATAACCAGTATGTGATCTTTACGTGAACTAATTGTGCCCTTACGTGATCCCATCTTGCCTTACGTAAATAATAATTATAACGTTATTATTTTATGTAACTGATAATTTCATATCGCTCTATGTAATTTGCATAATGTATTTTACTTAGTATTATATTATTCAGCTTTTCCCTGCATAATGCATGGTTTCATATAAAGTAGATTTATATAAACTTTTGCTTGTGCAGGTTATGGCTTTTTCTGTCAGCTCGATCTCATCAGACTCATCAGAGGAGAGCGTTGATAAGATGTATCTTGATTGAAATTGTTTCCTCGATTATATCCTTGAGGTTGGCTAAACCGGTTTTAATTATTTTGCACGTTTGGTTGAGTAAAACCCGATGTTCTAATTTGATTTAGCACACTCGTAGTAGGGACGTTTACAAGATGTACCCTGATTGTAGTTAACCGCGGCTGCTAAAACGTATCCTTGAATATTATCCCGAAAAGTGTTGCCATCGGCGGCGAGACAATGATAATAAGGATGAGCACCACCGTAAGTAACACAAATTTCGCTCAAGTCTTTTTACGGAATTCTAGAGGGCGAGGGTTGCATTGAAATTATTGAGTATTCGCGGTCATTGGCGGGGCGGTAGTTAAGCACTTGTTTGCTACTCTTGTTTGCTGATTTACTGCATGAGTAAGTTTGGCTATCTCATAGGAAGAAGAAGAATTAACATCACTTGATTTGACTTAAGAAATAATCGATTTGTTTCGTGAATTGTGGACCTTAGATTTGTTTTTGATAATTGTCAACACATCTTGAGTACGTCTTTCCAAAAGATTGCCACCGGTGGCAGAATTCAAAGAATCTTGGTCGGCTGGGTTTAAGGCATTGTAGAAGGTATCAAGTTGATGCAACTCGGTAAAACCATGATGAGGGCATGCACGAAGGATATCTTTGTAACGGTCCCATGCCTTATGAAACGATTCATCAAAACGTTGTTGAAAGGTGGGAATTTCATTTCGGAGATTTGTCGTTCTTGAGGGAGGAAAGAATCCATTGATGAATTTGGAAACAAGATCTTCCCAAGTGAAAATAGAACGAGGGGGTTCTTTTTTAAGCCAACGACGGGCTGCCCCCGCAAGAGAGAATGGAAAAGAGCATAAGCCTAATCGCCGAATTAGGCACATCCTTGTATTTTATTGTGGAAGTTATTTTGTTAAACCAACGAATGTGATCATGACGATTGCCTTTCTCAAGTCTGAAGAATTGGTCCGAAGTCATCATATTAATAAGACTATGCTTGAGCTTGAAATGCTCAGCAAGAATTGGTGGAACCACAATTGGCTCTGCATAATGCATAACCCTCGGTGGGTGCACGGAGCAATTCCGCCATAGTACGTTGATCGGCCATCGTATCTACTGGAGATTCTTCAAGAGAAAAAGGTTGCTTTGAACATCTACGGTTACGACGTTTCGGATTTGAAGTAGTTAGATTAGGAGAAGATTCACCAACTAGATTCGATGAAGAGCGAGTTCGCATGCACTAAATACAAGAACAACACAATATTTTTATTAACTGGATGTTAAAAGTCTACGGTAGCTCTTTAAACTACGCACAAGAGAGCGGAAAGAATTAGCACGCTGAAGCGATTTAAAAGCGTTCTTCCTTTTTGGGCGATGTTCCTTGGATCAAGCCCGCCTTATACCATTCTTATAGTTTGTAATCCAAAGGTGAGCCGGTTATAACGATTAACAACACGATTTGTTTTGTTGGTTTTTTTATTTTTTTTGGTACTTTCAATACTTTAGGAAAAGTATTGTTGGTATTTTTAATTTTTATAATAAGAAGAAAATATTCACAAACGGAAAATGATAACTTCACGAGGAAGGGTCTTCAAACACTAATCTTCAAACGAAACACGATAATAGCGACACACCTCCCCGACAACGGCACCAAAAATTGACTCGTCACTTAATATATATAAATATAATATAATAAATATATAATAAGGATAAGATCAATAATAGAGAGATAAGTATTCCGTAAGGCTTTTAAAAGAGGAAATTACTTTTAACCAAAGCAAAATCCCTAAAAAACCTTCCCGGGTCGTTTCCCGTCGAGGCGTGAATTGAAAATCGAGGTTACGTTCGTGATCGCGCGTTTGAATGGTTAATAAGTTTTTAGGTTTATATTTCTAACTCTACTAATAATAAGCAAAGACAAGTAAAGAAAACCTAAAAACGAAAGCAATTAAAGCTTAAAACCTAAAAACGATAACGGGATCCTAATCCCGTTCTTTAAAAAAAAGGTAAAAAGTAAAATCTTCACAAATATATATAATATAATACGTTATTATAACGAGGAATATGATTCTCGGGTCGTTATCCCCCAACGATTAGTGAAATTGAAACCACGTTTGATGTTCGGACAATGATTTGAATTGAAAACAAAGATTGATTTGATTAACTACTTTTAAAAATTAAAATAAATAAACTATAACAATTAAGCATGAGGACAAATAACGGAAAGCCAAATTTTAACTAAAAACGCAAAACGGGACCCCTAAACGAAGGTCAAAAACCCTAAATTTCTAAAATTAAACCTATCTTAAAATTTTCTTTTTAAATGGACTTTATTTGACTAAAAAGTAAGTTTAAAGAAAATAGAACAATAACAGAGTTGAATTGAAATGAGCACTTAAAACACGAAAAACGAGAACGAGAACAAATCCCGTTCTTTAAAAATCGAATTTTTGCAAAATAGACCCTACGAAAACAAAACTAATTTTCCTATAAACTTTATGTTAAAAGAAAATTTACTAAAAAAGATTTATATTTTTTTGATTATTTTTCTATTTTTTATGATTTTTTAAAGTTTTTAATAAAAATAAATGTTTAAAAATACTAAACTATCTATAAAAATTCTAGAAAAAATACAGAAAATAGCTTATACTAATTAGAACCTAGGAAAAATAACCTTGAGATAACAACTTATTGAATAAGCTGCGAAATAAGCTATAACAGCTTATTAAGCTTATGAGGGCTAAAAGTGTATAAAGATTAAATTGTGTAATAGTCTAACGAAAAAGACCACAGGGCGCAGTGGTAGTGAGTGTGGTGTGTGTGTTATAAAAGGGTTAAAAGTGTTGAGGTCGGGGGTTCGAGTCTTGCTCACCCCCGACTTCCACTTTCCCCTTTTTTTATTTTCAAAAACTCAAAGAACAAAAATTGTAGATTACACTTTTTTAAGCAATTTTAATAAAGACACTATAAGCTCAAACTAAGAAATAAGCTCTCAAACAGCTTGAGAAGTAGGCTGTTACAGAAAGTTAGCTTTTGAAAGCTAAAAAAAACTAAGTTTCACTCAAAGATCTCAAATAAGCACTAAATTCAAAACCAAAAGTTGTTTCTGAAAGCTTGTAATGTCTAGAAGCTAAGTCTAATAAGCTAATTTACCTAACTATGCTAACAGCTAACTGAATTTAATGGTTTAAATACCAAACTCAGAAAATTACTTTAAAAGCTCAAAAATCAATTAACCTAGAAAGCACAATAAGCTACTTCAGAAGCTAGGCTTTTGAAAACTTAACAAACTACTTATAAGCTATATACAATACTGATTACTAAAAAACTATTCCTATAAGCTAAATTCTAAAATAGAAGCTAAATCTTACTCTACGTTTTATGGCTTTTTTTCAAAATTTTATTGAACTTTTAAATGCTATTTTTACCCTATATTATAAGCTTGAATATGGAAAAGCAAGTTTTAATCTATCTTTCCTATATGTAAACTTTCATAAACACTACTTAATTTCAACTAATAAAACCTACTAAAGTTAATCTAAATGAGATCAAAGAGAGACTGCAGTATGACTGCAGGTTTACCTATCTGATGCACTAGGTAAATGGGTTAAACCCAAATTGTAGGTGACCTTATGGGTCAACTTGCAATGGACACTCCAATAGGAGTTTGAACTTTCATCACTTAACAAACAAATCCAGACTTAGCATACTACACCCCAATCTCTCAAAAAGCTTGGATCAAAATTATCTATCTAATCTTTAGGATATAATTCCCCTGGTTGCAATATCTATCATAATTGCACTTCAAAATGATTTAAACACAAATACTAACCTATCAACTTTAACCAAAAACTTAATCAAAATTATGAAAATCAAGCTGACCACCAAAGTGTAAAAACCTAATGTACTTTGACTTTTTTTGAGGTCAAAAATAAACACTAAAACAAAGCACTCCTATATATTTTTATTAAAACTTCATAACAGCCTTATGAAAATGAAACCCTTAATGATTGGAATTGAAAAATCCAGATTATAATAAGCTAAATTGAAACCCTATTAAGCCAAATTTAGGACAAAACTAATAGCAAAAATCCATAAGCTATAAGCGAAAATAGTATTTTTGGTGTTTTTTAAGAGTTTTTATGAAATGAAATAGTTATTAACCTATGAAAAACTTTGATTAATCTAACCTAACTTATAAAACCTACACAAACAAATAACTTTAAGAGATATTAATCAACAATTTTACCACAATGGACAATAACTCATCTCTGTACTAACTTAAAGTTAGTACTGCTTGTTCCAAACATCTCCCTTAAATCCAGGTTAGCTTGCAAATCTGTTTCTATCTAATCAAAACTTGAATACCAGATAACAAATTAGCTTTTACAAGGGCTACATGAACTAATAAGATAAATAAAATAAGCATTAAGCAAAGATCGAAAGAGTATGCTACTAAATTTTTAGATTTTAATGATTTTTTAACATATGTTAATAACTTAGATCTACTTTAATTAAGCCTAAAAACAAATGCAAATCATGATCACAATAGCACAAAAGAGATGGAAATAGATTTTAAATAACAAGTAATAAGCCAAATAAATAGCAAATAAGCAGAATTTATGCTAGAATTATTAAAGTAAAAGAGGAATATAGGAAACTAACCTATGCCTTAGCTAAACCAAAGTTTATAGGCTCAAGAGCTTATCAACAGCTCTAGCTTATCATTGATAAGCTTATTAGTAAAGTCAAATATGAGCTCTTCCAGGTTGAGCTCCATCTTACCATTAAGCTACCAAATCTATTTAGCCAAGGTAATTAACTGATTTTATAAACAAATTTTTATCAGTTAAGGTTTGAAAGGATTAAAACACTTGATAAGGAAACTTTGACTTTTATTTAATAATTAAACTTCTCTGACTTACAAAATTAAAAGGAATTTACATTAAGTTTGATAAGAATATTCATATTAAAGACTTTGCTAAAAATTACTCCAAATTCAGTAATTAAAAGAGAAGATGATAAGTGTGTGTGGGTTACCCTTTATTTATAGTTTCCTTTTTAAGGGTTGAAGCTCTAGGCCCCTGAGTTTGTTAAGCCTCCCTTGAATCCACACCCTTGATATCTTCCAATCATTCGGAAATATGAGCACACAGATTGCCAGCATGGCAATTCGTGATGTGACCCTCTTGTGCTTCTTTTGTATACATTTAGTGTACAAAATTGATCCTTGATGTCGTTTTCTCCCCAATCGTCTGTCCTATTTTGCGGGATTAACCAATGAGAGCCCGGTGTGTGGATTTATCTGTAACGGTGTACCTTATTCACTTGGTATTAGCTGCCACGTTATCAATTTGCATTTACCCCTTGATTTTGATGTGGGGTTAAACCTTGAAGATGATGAACAGTAGAAATGATATTTCCCGCCTTTTTTTACCGTATAAGGGTGCGTTTGACTTTTCTTTGACCTGGGTTGTTGACTTTGGGCTTATATGGTTTATGGGCCGAGTATTAGAATAAAGGGCTTGGTTTGGGTTTGGTAATATTAGTTAACGACCGTTAGTCTTTATTAATAAAAAGACTAACGGTGTTAGGGTTTAGGGTTAATTTTGCAAATTAGGTTTAACTTTAGGGGCTTATGCCCTCAATTCGCATTTATCCTGGAAATTTGCTGGGTTTTGTGCTTTCTTGTTTGAGTTGACATATAGGTTGACCAAGTGTTGACCAGAGTTCTCTTGCTATTAAATCCTTAGCTCTTGTACACTCTTTTCCGTCTCATGTCTGTGTTTGTCCGGTTTGGACCGTTTTCTTGTGATTCTTGCTTAATCCGTACCTACACAATCATAAAGACAAAACAAGCAATATTCAAACATTTTGAGCACAATTTTGTCTTTTTAAGGCCATTTTTGATATAAAACGGATATGTGTTTTCACACATATCAAAATTCTCCAAATAAGCGATTCGTTGTCTTCACGCAATATTTTATGCTTTATAACCATTTACCTCAAAACTTTGCAAAACTAAGCCTTGAAAAGTAGCAATGACTTTTGTGGAAAATATAAGAATTCATTAGTTATTAATACACCCTTGTTTCTAAAATTTTTTTTTATATATAACTGTGTTATTTCGACTTTTCATTATTTCCATAAACTATTAGGGAATCATAGATCAAGATGCATTTCCGATCCGGGAAGAGAATGCCCAAAATAGGGTAATTCATCGTCCCTTGATTTTTCACTTAAATCTAATTTTCAACTAAATATCCAGTAAAGTGCTAACACTATATATTTGATCTTGTGAACTTTTCACTCCGACATTTATTATATTTATGTGAACTGTGCTATTTTGAACTTTCAACTCATGCATCAACATATTGCCAAAACACTATGCTTCACGCTTCACACTTAGAATAATGGAGTTTGAAGGCGAGATCATCCAATTGTAGCGACTTTCGTCTCGTCAATCTAAACCTTGCGGCTAAGTGACCTGCTTTTGACTCCTGTTAAATCAAGGAATCTGGGACTCAACTAGGGTATCATTACATTGATATAATGCACAAACGGAATAATTAAGAAAATATCAAAGTTACTATAAAGGTTTTCTTTTACAATACATGATTAAGAATACTATTACTCTACTAACTACTACACACGCTATATGCGTTTCGTGACTATCATTGGAGAAAGTCTACTATCGAAAATGGATAACCTGTAACCTAGACGCCTGCATCTCTTTATCTAATAGAGGGAGGTTACAAGAAACCTACCTTTACTAACGTAGTAACTAACTTATTACATAATAGGTCCTTATTGTTTCAAAAGAAAACATAATATAATTAGGAAACTAAATAATTAAACATTACTCATAACATTAATGTTTGATAATCTATATCTTAAACATTAATGTTGTATTTCAATCAATTGAATTTAATCTTGTTTCCTTCTTTTGCATATCCTGTTTCCTTTTGTTTCTTCTTTCTTCATTTATGTTTATGGTTTTGTAAGCATAAATCTGTATTCCTAACTATTTCCCCTATTTGTATATTACTCAAAACAATCTGCATGAAGAAAACAATACTAAAACATGTCAATAAATAATAAGCTGCAACACATCATGTAATCTTTTCCACTTTTTGTAATCATCTATTATGGGGTCTATGTGCAACTCGTAAACGATTCCCCTCAAGTGATTTGATGCATGTTGATGGTTTAAGTATATCAACAATTAAGCTTCCCTTAAAAGCTATACTCACCATCTCTGGAATTCTTGAACTCAGTAGCATAGATCAAATCTTCTCTTCAATGACGAGAGAAAAAGGACATGCTTATTACAATATCTGTAAATAATATGTATTTTGGATAATTCTTGTAGTCAAATATATGCATGGCGATCCATGCAATGGCCGATAGTCATCATGTGAGCTCAGAGGATCAAACCTGAAACCAATACAATGGCTTATGTTTATTCTTTTTCCTCATTAATCTATCATAGGAACTGTTATTGGTATCATATGACCCCCCAAAATATTTGTATGGAGCGTGTAACTTTTCCAATCAAGAATTATAAATAAAACTTGTATCCTCCAAATGAACAATACACTCCTAATTGTTCAGGACCTATGGGCGTCTGTGGACCTTTATATACTAGCAACAGAAACGTAAAAGACAGACCTGTAGGAACCACAAAGCATTCCTAACAGGAACCCCAATCGAAACTACAGCAAGGAACAATAAGCTTACCAGTTAGGATATTAAGAGAAGCTTAGCGTAAGGAACATCCAAACCTCTATAATCGTTCAAAGACATTACAAACCCAAAAGATGTATAAGGGTTATTGCTGATCTGCTTGTGTACCTGCTGTAAACCAATCCATATGCTTCGAGGTTAGGGTTTGAGAAGAAACCCTGCTGCCTTCACTTCTGCCTGACTGCTGCCATCTTTAAACGAATTAGGGTTTCCTTAAGAACCCTAATTGGCAAATATGCCTTTTGATAAAACAAAATAAAATTATACACGAAAACCTTATTAACCCTAGATCAAGAGCCACGAGGCTCTGATACCAATTGTTAAATCCAAGAATCTGGACTCAACTAGGGTATGATAACAATGATATAATGCACAACGGAATAATTAAGAACATATCAAAGTTACTAAAAAGGTTTTTTCCGTTTTATTATAAAACATGATAAGAAAATTTTACTAACTATATACATTACTACATTCAGCTCTATGCGTTTCTAGACTCTCATTGGAGAAGTCTACTATCAAAATGCGATACCTGTATCCAGACGACTTACCCTCTTTTATATATACTGTGGGATGGTTACAAGATAACCCCTATTGCTTACTAATCAAAGCTTAACTAACTATTACATAATTGGTCCTTATTGTTTCAATAAGAAAACATTATTAATCCAATTAGGGAAACTAATTTAATTCAAACATTTATTCATCACCCCTCGCGCTAATGTTTGATAATCTATATATTTTTACATTATTGTTGATTTCAAATCATCCTTCATTTGATCTTTTTCCTTCTTTTAGCATATATGTTTCCTTTTGTTTCTTCTTTCTTCATTTCTGTTTATGGGTTTTGTAATCATCAAATTTGTAATTCCTAACACACCCCACAGAGACTAGTATCGGGACTCACGGACCTTAGGTTTCAAAAACTCTCAGGTTTCCTGGATATTCATAGCTTATAAAATAGATTAGTCAAAGTGCAAAAGAATATTTGAATTTAACAAAAAGAAATCAATTTATTAATTTAAACTAAAAGTTAAACATTACATTTATGCAATTGTAACCCTCGACCTTTTAGAAGGCTGCAACATCCGTTGTGAGCCGGCAAGATGCAACAAACTTTTATCAGTCTCGGATCTTTATTCTTACTATGGGCTTTCTTTAGAAGACTACCACATCGGTTGTGAGCCGGCAAGAAGTAGTAAACTTTTATCAACCCACAGCTTTTATTATAATGTTTTTAATTATTTTCTTTATCATTTTATCATCATTTTTTTTTCTTTTATATAGAATACTTCTTTTTGAAAAATTCAAGTATCAATTTGAACTAAGACTAAAACTTTTGCTATATATTACATAAAAATTGTTGATTAAGTTTTAGTGCTTCCAAAAATAGCACGTAATATTAATCCAGTGAGAAGCTTATGGGAGGAAAAAGACAACAAGTTACCATACATGAGCTCTTAAAGATTTCACAAATTATTCCTTGTTTAGCTCCTAATCATTACTTAACTTTTCTTTTTTTGTGCGAATTTTCGCGGAACGCTTAGCCTAAAGTTAAGGAACAAGCTAGAGCTCACACGCGCGTTTGGTGTTAAAATTTACTCTTTTTCTTACCCAGCAAGAAAGTTCTCATAATTGTGACAAATACACTTATTTTTTATTTTTGGAAAATTTTAAATTTTTTTCATTGTTTGATAATTTTGTTTGGGGAAAATGGGGTACGTGAGAATAACGAGATAAAAGTACGGTAAGACTCTTATCGAAGATATACGTTACCCCATACTAAATATCTTACATTGTCCTCAATGTTTCCTAGGCCTAAGACTTCAAAAAAACCCCATACTAGAACTCAAAAAAGGGCGAATGCAATAACCAAACATGAGAAAGTATCACAAATAATCTTTTAGCCGTTTATTAAGTGTTATAGATAAATGTTAGTCGAAATAATTCTTTAGGATATCAGATTTCCCCAATAATGGCAAGCAAAGGTTAGGAAGCTCGAGTGGACCGGGAGAACACACCGAACACGAGAGTCTTCAGAGAAGTTGGGTTTAATCCTGCAAACAATCACAAGTACAAACAACAAACACAAGAACGAATGAGTTCACAGCCTCCTCACAACACAATTAGAAATAAGAAAGAAAAATAGGAAAATGGATAAGCATTGGGGTTTTCGCCTCACACGAAGCGCTTTGTTTTTGGTACCGTGTCACATAGCTTGACTCGATCCTGAATTCATTCGTCCCTTAGGGAGAGTAAATGGAAAGAGATAATCTCAATCGGGCTTTCTTGAATGTTTGGACATTAAAACATTTAAGCATTTGAAAGTTCCATCCGTATGAGATGCTACGCTCTAAGTGGAGATACCGGGATTCATAAATGGTGTCTTCATCTTTCGGTGGAGAAAAGTAAGGAGATTTACCTAGGGTAGGTAAGAAACGGAAGAAAAGTCTGAATGACAAATGTAAAGGAATCGTCATCTTCAACATCAATCTCCTCTCCCCCTGGGTCAAAACATTCATCTTCATTAAGCTCATCAAAATTGTTTATCACAGTTGCATTGGGCTCAATAATTAAACTAATCTCACCATCTGGTGGTTCTGGAAGAGGACGGGGAAATGACGGTCAAGGTCAAGTGGAATGATTCTAAACCCAGGAGTTCCAAAAGAGGGTTATTTGAATTATCTGAAATAACAATGCTATCAACCCTCCTGATGGCTCAAACCTCAAAAAAGAAAAATGAATCATACTCGGGAAGGAGTTTTTAGCATGTGTAGTGGTTTACTGACCACTTCTCGTCTTTTCCGTATGATGCTAAAAGTCTCGAATTCGGGTAAAGAATTATCCAAATGAGAAAGAGAAGTATCGGACTCCTCTATAGAAACGGAATCAACTATCCATGACAGGAATAGGAAATGAAAAGGGAGACTTTAACACATAATCAGGGGTGGGGTTATTTTTTAAAGATTCGATATTAGTAACAAGTCGACTAATGTTCAACAATTTCTCACGAAGAATAACGTCTTGGTTTGAAAAATTTTCTTCTAAATCAACGCTTTCTTTTCTTGATCTATCATTTCACCTCTTCAAACTATCGTACTCCAAATTGAGAGGTGTGCTTCAATGTACTCGTGTTCTCATAATTAATCTTCATCACTTGAAGTCCATCATTGTTAGCATAAGATAAAATCTCTGAATGCATTGCTAATGCATCAAAAGTGGAAGGATCTTCACAATCTTGGCACATCTATGTATACTTTCGGAAAAATACCCTCGAACTCACTTGGATTTGGGACATGGTTCTCAACACTAGACTTTATTACTTCGTCTGATTCCGTTTGCCTGGAATTGTGTCAAGTTGCTCATCCTATTATTGAGAGTCAACGGGCTCATAGGTTGATAAAACGGTGTAGTGTAATTGCATTGGCCATTAGTCTTCGGCATAATTTTAAGCAAAATGGGAATCTTCCAATATCTGATCTTTTGCCGCTTGTTCTTCTGCAATCGCATTTATTATTCTTCTTTTGCTATAATTTGACCAATTCATTTCACATTATGGATGTCATTTGATCTCATAAGCTGTTTTGAGAATTGAGAAACTCATTTTGAGGCATTTTAAATTGGATGAATATGTCGGTATATTGGTCAGGTGAGTTTGGTCAAAGCCGAAAGAATTAGAATCATAGCAAGAATTTTTCTCATGATAATAGTCTTCATTCATCAGTTGACATTGAAAAGTCTCGTGAGGATTCCCACAATCTTCATAACAAGGATATTGTTGTGATAACATGGTGAAGTTTGTGAAATTAATCAAGTTTTGATTGAAACCACGGGTTCCTGATTTAGACAAACGGGGGACTTGTGGCGGACAATCGTAAACGTAAGTGAAATAGATTCCCACATAAATCACGGTGTGTTTCGGTAGTATTGGGTTGTGGAGGTGGGTTGAAAACGTTAGGAGAATCATCGGCAAAATTAGATTTGAAATCATAAATGAATGAATTCTCATCTCCAGAATTGCATGTCGGATGAACACTTGGCAAAGTGTGTGGAAACTCATTAATGGTTTGATTGCATTGTTCTGAATTAGAGATGATCGGAGCTTTTGGTGGACAATTATAACCAATATGAGCACGCGTTTCCCACTAAGACTTGCAAAGGTACATTGTTGACAAATGATACCGTTCTAACGCAATCCCACCACACTTGTAACAACAATTGTGGTTAATTTGTAGAGGACTTTGCGAAGAATTTACACCGGGGTCTTGATTGAAGACGAATGGCTCTCGAGGTGTACTAACAACGTTAGTGTTGTGATTGGATGACTCGGAAGTGTTTAGAATTTCGTTTTCATCATGAATTGTATACCAACCTTCATTCAAACACTTTCGCACAAAAGCACAAGATCGACAATATAAACCATCAACCGGGTTTCCACAAGTTGCATAATTCTGAGGAGGTTTAGGAACAAGAATCTTGTCTTCAAGACCTCCTTTTGAACAACAAAAGTCCGCAGTGTACAAAGCTCCACAAGTCATGCATTCTTTAATCGAGAAGAGGGGGTTCAAACGATGATCGAGTGACGCCATAAGAATTAAACAAATTAGAGGGTTAATGAAAAGAATTAAATGGATAAGAAGAAAAAGAAGATTATTTTTGGTTTTTAATCTAATTTTAACGGACAATAAGATAGACAACTTGAACCAAATAATCAAACTTACTTCACGGTAGCTCTTAAAAATTTTACTTTTTAAGGTGAGCCGTACATCGCAAGTGACACAAATGACAAGTTTTTAAATCTTTTATTCGAGTTGGGAACTTATTATGGATAATACCTCAATTGAATGTATTATTTGTTGGTGTTCTTTTACCAACTTTGTTTATTTTATTTTTTATATGGAATTTTTTTTTATACTAATAAAAGAAAAGAAAAATATTTATTTTTACTTACTTTTTTTATTTTTTTATTTTTTTTATTATTTTATTATTTTTTTTCTTTTAATTTTTATAAAAAATGTAACTTTCAAAAATGAAAGGTTCTTCAAATCACGATCGACAAACTTCAAACGAAAGAATCTTAATCACAAATCCCCGGCAACGGCGCCAAAAATTGATCCGCTAAAATCTATATATACGTAAGAGTAAAATATATAATAAGATGGGAAATTACCAAATTACCCTTGAGGACAAAGGAAAAAAGGAAAATCTTCACAAATATATATAATATAATACGTATATAAACCGGGAAGTATAATTCTCGGGTCGTTATCCCCCAACGATTTGTGAAATTGAAACCACGTTTGATGTTCGGACAATGATTTGAATTGAAGACAAAGATTGATTCGATTATCTACTTTTAAGAATTAAAACAAACAAATTATAACAATTAAGCACACAGACAAATAACGGGAAACCAAATTTTAACTAAAAACACAAAACGGGACCCCTAAACGGAGGTTAAAAACCCTAAATTTCTAAAATTAAACCTAACTTAAAATTTTCTTTTTAAATGGACTCTATTTGACTAAAAAGTAAGTTTAAAGAAAACTTGAACAAAAACGGAGTTGAAATGAGCTTTAAAACACGAAAAACGAGAACGGGAACAAATCCCGTTCTTTAAAAATCGAAATTTTGCAAATCAGACCCTACGAAAGCAAAACCAATTTTCCTACAAACTTTATGATAAAAGAAAATTTTCTAAAAAAGATTTATATTTTTTTGATTATTTTTCTATTTTTTATGATTTTTTAAAGTTTTTAATAAAAATAAATGTTTAAGAATACTAAACTACTAATTAGAACCTAGGAAAAACAAGCTTGAGATCACAGCTTATTAAATAAGCTGCGAAATAAGCTAAATACAGCTTATAGACTAAAAAGGGAAAAACGTGTATAAAAGTAAAGTGTTGCAAGGTTATAACGAAAAAGACCCAAGGGCGCAGTGGTAGTGAGTGTGTGGTGTGTGTTATAAAAGGGTTGAAAGTGTTGAGGTCGGGGGTTCGAGCCTTGCTCACCCCCGATTTCCACTTTCCCTTTTTTTTGAAAACTCAAAGAACAAAAGTTGTAGATTACACTTTTTTAAGCAACTTTAATTAAGACACTATAAGCTCAAACTAAGAAATAAGCTCTCAAACAGCTTGAGAAGTAGGCTGTTACAGAAAGTTAGCTTTTGAAAGCTAAAAAGCTAAGTTTCACTCAAAGAGGCACAAAGATCTCAAATAAGCACTAAATTCAAAACCAAAAGCTGTTTCTGAAAGCTTGTAATGTCTAGAAGCTAAGTCTAATAAGCTAATTTACCTAACTATACTAAAAGCTAACTGAATCTAATGGTCTAAATACCAAACTCAGGAAATTACTCTAAAAGCTCAAAAATCAATTAAGCTAGAAAGCACAATAAGCTACTTCAGAAGCTAGGCTTTTGAAAACTTAACAAACTACTTATAAGCTATAAATCTGATTCATAAAAACTAATCCTATAAGCTAAAATTCTAAAACTAGAAGCTAAATCTTACTTACTACTGTTTTTGGCTTTTTTCAAAATTTTAATGAACTTTAAAAGCTATTTTACCCTATATAATAAGCTAGAATATGAAAAGCAAGTTTTAATCTAACTTTACCTATATGTAAACTTCAAACCTACTTAATTTTAACTAATAAAACCTACTAAAGCTAATCTAAATGAGATCAAAGAGAGACTGCAGTATGACTGCAAGTTTACCTATCTGATGCACTAGGTAAATGGGTGAAACCCAAATTGCAGGTGACCTTATGGGTCAAACTTGCAATGGACACTCCAAATGAGTGTGAATGAACACTTAACAAACAAAATCCAAGCTTAGAAAAGCTTGGATCAAAATTATCTATCTATCTTTAGGATATAATCTCCCCTGGTGCAAAATTTAACAAATTGCACTTCAAAATGATTTTAAACACAAACTAACCTATCAAACTTTAACAAAACTTAATCAATTATGAAATCCAAGCTGACCAAAGTGTAAAAACCAAATTACTTTGACTTTTTGAGGTCAAACTAAACTAAACCAAACACTCCTTTATTTTTATTAAAACTCAAACAGCTTATGAAAATGAACCCTAATGATTGGAATTTGAAATCCAGATTATAATAAGCTAAAATGAACCCTATTAAGCAAATTTAGACTAACCAATAAGCAAAATCCATAAGCTATAAGCGAAAATAGTATTTTTGGTGTTTTTTAAGAGTTTTTATGAAATGAAATAGTTATTAACCTATGAAAAACTTTGATTAATCTAACCTAACTTATAAAACCTACACAAACAAATAACTTTAAGAGATTAAATCCAACAATTTTACCACAAGGACACTAACAGTACTAACTTAAAGTTAGTACTGCTAGTTCCAAACACTCCCTTAAAATCCATTTAAGCTTGCAAATCTGATTTCTATCTATCAAAACTTGAATACCAGATAACAATTAGCTTTTAACAAGTCTAATGAACTAATAAGATCAAGTAAATAAGCATTAAGCAAAGATCTAAGAGCTATGCTACTATATTTTTGGATTTTTATGATTTTTTAGACAAAAGTTAAAAACTAAGATCTACTTTAATTAAGCTAAAAACAGATGACAAAACATGATCAAATAGCACAAAGAGATGGAAATAAGATCTAATAAACAAGTAATAAGCAGATAAATAGCAAATAAGCAGATTTAAGCTAGAATATTAAAGTAAAAGAGGAAATAGGAAACTAACCAATGCCTTAGCTAAACAAAGGCTTATAAGGCTCAAAGAGCTTATCAACAGCTCTAGCTTATCAATGATAAGCTAGTAAAAGATCCCCTCTGCACACGTCCCCCACCAACAGCCTACGCACCCCCCCGGTCATCTCCGTTCCGATCCCCGTGCAACTTCCCCCGCACAAGAAACAGCGAATCACCGCACTTAACAGTCCCTCTTCTGCACAACCCTGAAACGCTGCCTCAACACAAACCCCGCACCCCCAACTCATACGGCCTCGGACCAACCCAGTCTAAACCAATATCCCCCCCCCAAAACCACCCTCACCTTAAATACCTCAACCCTCCCATCACCTTCCCCAAGTCCAAAAACAACCTTCACCCCAACAGTCAACCCACCAACCCCTTCTCCAACCCAACCTAAAGTGCCCGCCCCAACCCACAACCCTCCACAACGACCCCCAACCTCCACCCAAACCAACCCCCTCGCCGCGTTCACATATATATCTTGCATGCCCACACAAAAAAACACGACCCTCGTGAAGCACAATGCCCCTGCTTTAAGTTACTGCCCTTCCTATCCTCCCCCCCTAATGAAAGCTTCCAACATTAGCTTACACGTAATCACGTTGGATCATAGAAAAAGAGCACAAAGGAAAAGTCGATAGCCCAGCTGTGGCAATCCGTGATGTGACCCTCTATATGCTTCTTTTTGTACACATTTAGTGAACAAATTATGATCCATGTATGGTGTTTTCTCCCCCCTGTCCACGTTGCCAATCATGTAGGGGATTTGACCAATGATAGGCCCATATAGTGATGTTTATACTCTGCCAAGGTGTACCTTATCACTTGAATTAGCTTGCCACGTTGTCAATTTGCATTTACCCCTTGATTTTGACCCGGGGTTAAACCTTGAAGATGATGAACAGTAGAAACGATATTTCCCGCCCATTTTTTTACCTTATAAGGGTGCGTTTGACTTTTCTTTGACCCGGGTAAAAAATAGCTTTGGGCTTTTGGTTATAAAAGGGTTTGGGCCAACGTGTTTTTGGTTAGTTATAATGAAGTTAACCCCGAGGCCGATTAGTGAAAATCAAGGCGGTTAATCCCCGCCTAGCGCATAGGCGCCAATTAATCGGCCGCCTAGGCCGATTTTTGCAACACTGGTCTTTATGATTGTGTAGGTACGGATTAAGCAAAAATCATAAGAAAATGGTCAAAACCGGACAAACACGGACATGAGACGGAAAAGAGTGTACAAGAGCTGAGGATTTAATAGCAAGAAAACTCTGGTCAACACTTGGTCAACCTTAGTCAACCCACAAGAAGACAAAACCCATCAAATTTCCACATAAGCCCCTAAAGTTAAACCTAATTTGCAAAATTAACCCTAAACCCTAACACCGTTAGTCTTTTTATTAATAAAAACTAACGGTCGTTAACTAATATAACCAAACCCAAACCAAGCCCTTTATTCTAAAGCTCGGCCCATAAACAATATAAGCCCAAAGTCAACAACCCGGGTCAAAGAAAAGTTAAACGCACCCTTATACGGTAAAAAATGGGCGGGAAATATCGTTTCTACTGTTCATCATCTTCAAGGTTTAACCCCGCATCAAAATCAAGGGGTAAATGCAAATTGACAACGTGGAAAGCTAATTCAAGTGATAAGGTACACCTTGGCAGAGTATAACATCACACAAGGGCTCTCATTGGTCAATCCCCCACAAGATTGGACACGCGAACATGGGGAGAAACACTAAAATGTGTACAAAAGAAGCACAAGAGGGTCACATCACAGATTGCCACGCTGGCAATCCTTGTGCTCATATTTCTGAGCCAACGGTGATTACTTGAAAGCTAATGATTGGAAGATATCAAGGGTGTGAATTCAAGGGAGGCTTAACAAACTCAGGGGCCTAGAAGCTTCACTAGAGGACTATAAATAAAGGGCAAGCCTCACACACAAATCATCTTCTCTTTTTAATCTGAATTTAGGAGTAATTTTTAGAATAGTCTTTAATATGTAATTTTCTTTCAAACTTAATGTAATTTCCTTTTAATGTTGTAATCAGAAGTTTATTTTAATAAAAGTCAAGTTTCCTTATCAAGTTCTTTAATCTTTCAAACCTTATCTTATTAAAATTTGTTTAAATAAAATCAGTTAATTACCTATGCTAAATAGATTTGGTAGCTTTAATGGAAGATGAGCTTAACCTGGAAGAGCTCATATGGACTTTACTAGCTTATCATTGATAAGCTAGAGCTGTTGATAAGCTCTTTGAGCCTTATAAGCCTTTGTTTAGCTAAGGCATTGGTTAGTTTCCTATTTCCTCTTTTACTTTAATATTCTAGCTTAAATCTGCTTATTTGCTATTTATCTGCTTATTACTTGTTTATTAGATCTTATTTCCATCTCTTTGTGCTATTTGATCATGTTTTGTCATCTGTTTTTAGCTTAATTAAAGTAGATCTTAGTTTTTAACTTTTGTCTAAAAAATCATAAAAATCCAAAAATATAGTAGCATAGCTCTTAGATCTTTGCTTAATGCTTATTTACTTGATCTTATTAGTTCATTAGACTTGTTAAAAGCTAATTGTTATCTGGTATTCAAGTTTTGATAGATAGAAATCAGATTTGCAAGCTTAAATGGATTTTAAGGGAGTGTTTGGAACTAGCAGTACTAACTTTAAGTTAGTACTGTTAGTGTCCTTGTGGTAAAATTGTTGGATTTAATCTCTTAAAGTTATTTGTTTGTGTAGGTTTTATAAGTTAGGTTAGATTAATCAAAGTTTTTCATAGGTTAATAACTATTTCATTTCATAAAAACTCTTAAAAAACACCAAAAATACTATTTTCGCTTATAGCTTATGGATTTTGCTTATTGGTTAGTCTAAATTTGCTTAATAGGGTTCATTTTAGCTTATTATAATCTGGATTTCAAATTCCAATCATTAGGGTTCATTTTCATAAGCTGTTTGAGTTTTAATAAAAATAAAGGAGTGTTTGGTTTAGTTTAGTTTGACCTCAAAAAGTCAAAGTAATTTGGTTTTTACACTTTGGTCAGCTTGGATTTCATAATTGATTAAGTTTTGTTAAAGTTTGATAGGTTAGTTTGTGTTTAAAATCATTTTGAAGTGCAATTTGTTAAATTTTGCACCAGGGGAGATTATATCCTAAAGATAGATAGATAATTTTGATCCAAGCTTTTCTAAGCTTGGATTTTGTTTGTTAAGTGTTCATTCATACTCATTTGGAGTGTCCATTGCAAGTTTGACCCATAAGGTCACCTGCAATTTGGGTTTCACCCATTTACCTAGTGCATCAGATAGGTAAACTTGCAGTCATACTGCAGTCTCTCTTTGATCTCATTTAGATTAGCTTTAGTAGGTTTTATTAGTTAAAATTAAGTAAGTTTGAAGTTTACATATAGGTAAAGTTAGATGAAAACTTGCTTTTCATATTCTAGCTTATTATATAGGGTAAATAGCTTTTAAAGTTCATTAAAATTTTGAAAAAAAGCCAAAAACAGTAGTAAGTAAGATTTAGCTTCTAGTTTTAGAATTTTAGCTTATAGGTTTAGTTTTTATGAATCAGATTTATAGCTTATAAGTAGTTTGTTAAGTTTTCAAAAGCCTAGCTTCTGAAGTAGCTTATTATGCTTTCTAGCTTAATTGATTTTTGAGCTTTTAGAGTAATTTCCTGAGTTTGGTATTTAGACCATTAGCTTCTAGACATTACAAGCTTTCAGAAACAGCTTTTGGTTTTGAATTTAGTGCTTATTTGAGATCTTTGTGCCTCTTTGAGTGAAACTTAGCTTTTTAGCTTTCAAAAGCTAACTTTCTGTAACAGCCTACTTCTCAAGCTGTTTGAGAGCTTATTTCTTAGTTTGAGCTTATAGTGTCTTTGTTAAAGTTGCTTAAAAATGATTAATCTACAACTTTTGTTCTTTGAGTTTTTCAAAATAAAAAAAAGGGAAAGTGGAAATCGGGGGTGAGCAAGACTCGAACCCCCGACCTCAACACTTTCAACCCTTTTATAACACACACCACACACTCCGCTACCAACATGCCCTGAGGTCTTTTTCGTTATAACCTTGCAACATTTATTTCTTATACACATTTAGTCCATTTAGCTCTATAAGCTGTTTTAGCTTATTCCGTAGCTTATTCAATAAGCTGTGATCTCAAGCTTATTTTTCCTAGGTTCTAATTAGTATAAGCTATTTTCTGTATTTTTTCTAGAATTTTTATAGATAGTTTAGTATTTTTAAACATTTATTTTTATAAAAAACTTTAAAAAATCATAAAAAATATAAATATAATCAAAAAAATATAAATATTTTTTAGAAAATTTTATTTTATCATAAAGTTTATAGGAAAATTAGTTTTACTTTCGTAGGGTCTAATTTGCAAAACTTTGATTTTTAAAGAACGAGATTTGTTTCCGTTCTCGTTTTTCGTGTTTTAAAGCTCATTTCAACTCCGTTTTTGTTCTAGTTTTCTTTAAACTTACTTTTTAGTCAAATAGAGTCCATTTAAAAAGAAAATTTTAAGTTAGGTTTAATTTTAGAAATTTAGGGTTTTTAACCTCAGTTTAGGGTTCCCGTTTTGCGATTTTAGTTAAAATTTGATTTCCCGTATTTGTTTTAGTGCTTAATTGTCATAATTTGTTTATTTTAAATTGTAGAAGTAGATAATCAAACCAATCTTTGTGTCCAATTCAAATCATTGTCCGAACATCAAACGTGGTTTCTATTTCACAAATCGTTGGGGGATAACGACCCGGGAATCATACTTCCCGGTTTATATACGTATTATATTATATATATTTGTGAAGATTTTCCTTTTTACCTTTGTCCTCAAGGGTAAATTGGTTATTTTCCATCATTTTATATATTTTTATAATTACGTATATATAGATTCTAGCGAATCAATAAGTAAATCATTGCACTAAAACAAACAAACCAGCATTGAACCGGATTTAATATGGCTAATACAGTTTTCTATCATTTGTCTTGTACCGCTTTTCTAGCTTCTAATTTTCTTCTTTTGTGTTTATTGTGTTTTAAATTGGTATTTGT
>BQNB010087111.1:0-28003 GCA_026074375.1 Tanacetum coccineum
ATGGATTAGGGATTTTTACATGACCAGAGTGGGTGACAGGTATAGATGATCCATTTCCGACAATAACTGAATGAAAATTATGATTAAGAAAATAGGTTTGAAGGTTACCAGTGTGAGATAAGAGGTGAGAAGTTGCTCCGGTATCCATATACCATTGCTGATCATGAGAAGCCATATTTTTTTTTTCGATGAACAGTAACGCTCGGATGAACAGTAACGCTTAGATGAACAGTAACGCTTGGATGAACAGTGGTCAGATGAACAATAAAATTTTTGTTGTTGTTGTTGAAAAGGTTAATGATGCAGAGAAAGAATAGGGGAAGAGGCGATTTGATTGAGAAGAATTAGGAGAAAATTGATTTGGCTTTGTATTACCAGAAAGATGTGATTGATAGCTTGATTATATTGATAACAGCTCAACTATATAAGATATATATATATTATATATATATATATATATTATAGATAATATTATATATATATAAGTATAGGATAACAACAGAATATTCTAGAATATGGGCTTGGCCAATGGGCAGATGTACATTAAGTATAATATGTACTCTAATTATGGGGGTTCAAAATTTTGGGAATCATAAAGATTTGGGTGCATTACATTTTGGGAATATCTGTTATGTCTTAAAATCTTTACTTTTCATGGATGAACAATTTAAGCTTCGGGCTTATGTAATAAACAAGTTTATTTAATCCAATGTATCATTTTCAAACGACTCATATAGAGGTCTTTCTCATATCTTGTATTGTTGATCTATAAAGTA
This sequence comes from Tanacetum coccineum, assembly GCA_026074375.1. Taxonomy (NCBI): domain Eukaryota; kingdom Viridiplantae; phylum Streptophyta; class Magnoliopsida; order Asterales; family Asteraceae; genus Tanacetum; species Tanacetum coccineum. The sequence goes on from BQNB010087111.1 coordinate 777, forward strand.
ACACTTTCAGACCCATATTCTGCCGCGACCCATTTTGGGGGTGTTACAGATTGGTATCTAGAGCCGAGGTTATAGAGAACCAGGTCAAATGTTTTACTTGTACTATAACCATTTTTAAACATTGCATCATACAAAAGTTTTCACGGGACATACGTACATTACTGAGTTGCATTAGTCGGTTATACTATATGCTTTCATGATCTATATACGTGCTTATATTATACTACGTATAGACTATATTGACCTCATATAATATACTTATACAAGTTTATTTTGTTGTTACAGCAGTCATGTCTTCATCCACTATCACCTACACATTTGTCTACACTGATTCCGAGCCAGGGAGAGTCTTTTGGGGAGCTGATGAGGAGCCATTTGATGGAGGCCCTCTACGAGTAATCGTGTATGGATATGATGGACTCCCCATGCAGATGGTAGCTCCACCATCTCTTGACTATGTGCCCGGTCCTGAGCACCCACCATCTCCTGATTACGTGCCCGATCCTGAGCACCCACCTTTACCTGTTGATGTACCATATGTATCGGAGCCTGAGTACCCCGAGTACTTAGCACCATATGATGCTGAGGCACCCTTAGAGGACCAGCCTCTACCTGCTGATGCCTCACCTACTGCCTTATCACTAGGCTACGTGGCCGACTCCGATCAAGATGAGGATTCGGAGGAGGACCTCGAGGAGGATCAAACTGACTATCCTGCTGATGGAGCGGGTGATGATGAGCCCTCCGATGATGACGATGATGATGATACTGATGGATGAGGAATGAGGAAAGCCCTTTGAGAATGAGGGGTTGATGTACGAGGGAGGAGGAGAGCACCTAGCTCCGACGACTCTTCTTCTTATACCCTATTGTTGTCCCTATTCCATAGCTGGGGTTCAGAGGCATTTGAGACTGATGTGTTCTGCACCTTTCACCTAGATACCTCATACTAAGGTTCCCTTTGCTCAAAAAAAGTCTCCCTAGGTACGGAAAGAAAGACTGTCAGACTGAGCCACTATGTCAGCATCCATTGGAGGCACGCATATCTGCTGAGCATGCGGCCGCACCTACCACCACCACATCTTGGTAGCATCTCTACCATTACGTCTACCATCACCACTCATTACTAGCCCTACTGATGCAGGGGAACCATTGGGCTATAGGGCAGTTGGGATTCGGATGAGAGCTGTATCACCACCCCTGTTACTACTATCTACTTCCTATAAGACTGATATTCCTGAGGCTGAGATGTCCCTCAGGCAAGAGAGCTCCCAGACTCGAGATCGAGGAGAGTTCAGCAGCTGGTGCTGCGAGACAGCCAGGGACTACTCTAGAGGCTGACCTTAGGCGAGACAGGGTTATGGAGATGAGTTATGGGATTACCGATACTTGGGATGATATTGTTGAGGCCATGCTGGAGGTAGCACCGACCACCTTGGAGGGGGTCAACTAGAGAGTGACAGAGCTTGCTACTACTGTTAGGCAGGAGAATGAGGAGTTCTAGGTGCGACTCAAGGATGTACAGGATGACCGAGGTTATCTGAGAGCCCGAGTCAACACACTGTTCAGAGATAGGCCATATCACCGCCATACAACTATGATTTTGGATAGAGAGGCGATGTATGCTCGTATAGCATAGAATAGTTCCGAGGACAAGAGTGCAGCCATGAAGGCCCATGTTAAGACACTGGAGGCACATGTTGCCACATTGATTGCTCAGACTTCATCACTTCAGTCTTAGTTGACTATAATGCTTGGACGTATTGAGACGCTAGAGGCTAGGGATCCAGAGCCCCAGGATGAGCCAGTTGAGGCTGGCAGCAGCTGTTAGTCATGTATCATTTGTAGCTATCCTATATAGCCTATTAAGTTTTATGGGTTACTCCCAGCTAGTAGGTTGTAGGGACTTTTATTTTATCTTTCTAGCTATCTCATTGTACTGATCATGTTGTAATCAATACTATCATGTATGATTATCGATGTTGTTATGTATGGATGTTGATTTATTTATGTCATTGTTGATTTCACTTCAGTTGTATATTTCACTGTGGGTTGTGATCTCATTTTATTTATTATGCATATGTCATGTTGCGTTTATGATTGTATGAAATCTAATGTGTATTATATTTCTTGTATGATTTTGAAGAAAATGACACCAAGGAAAAGAACCACAAGGGCATCACCAGCCATAACAACCACCCCCACCTCTACACATGTCACCGATGCTCAACTTAAGGCACTAATAGAGCGAGGCATTGCTGCTATGTTGGCAGAACGTGATGCGGACATGAGCAAAAATGACGATGACAACCATGATTCAGGAACTGGCGAAAGAAGACAAGTATCTACTATATAGGCCATATCACCGCCACACAGCTATGATTTTGGATAGAGAGGCGATGTATGCTCGTATAGCATAGACTAGTTCTAAGGACAGGAGTGCAGCCATAGAGGCCCATGTTAGGATACAGGAGGCACAGGTTACCACATTGATTGCTCAGACTTTATCACTTCAGACTCAGTTGACTACAGTGCTTAGACATATTAAGACACTAGAGGCTAGAGATCCAGAGCCCCAGGATGAGCCAGCTGAGGCTGGCAGCAGCTATTAGTCATGTATCATTTGTAGCTATCCTATATAGCCTATTAAGTTTTATGGGTTACTCCCAATAGTAGGATGAAGGGACTTTTGTTTTATCTTTCTAGCTATCATTGTATGGCATGTTAAGTAATTAATGGGTGATCCCAGCTAACTTTGCCTTAGACCATATTTTTCATTTTTGTATCTCATTGTACTGATCATGTTGTAATCAAAACTATCATGTATGATTATCGATGTTAGTAAAGTATAGATGTTGATTTATTTATGTCCATTGTCGATTTCACTTCAGTGTACATTTCCTGTGTGTTTGTGATCTCTTTTATTTATATGCATATTCCCATTTGCGTTAGTTGAATGTATTAAATCAAACTTGAAATAAATTTCTTGTAATTTTGAAGAAAATGGCACCAAGTAAAAGAACTGCAAGGGCATCACCAGCCATAACAACCACTCCCACCTCCACACCTGTCACCGATGCTTAACTTAGGACATTAATAGAGCAGCGTTTGCTGCTGTGTTGGCAGAACGTGATGCGGACAAGTAAAATGGTGCGATGACAGCCATGATTCAGGAACTGGCGAAAGAAGACAAGCGTCTACTGTCCGTGAATGCACTTACACAGATTTCCTAAAGTGTCAGCCTATGAATTTCAAAGGCACTGAAGGGGTTGTCGGACTGACCCAATGGTTAGAAAAGATGGAATCTATTTTCCACATCAGCAACTGCACTGTCGCATGTCAGGTCAAATTTGCAACTTGTACTCTTCAAGGAAATGCCTTGACATGGTGGAACTCCTACGTTAGGGCTGTCGGACATGATGTTGCATATGCAATGCCATGGAAAACTTTAAAGAAGATGATGACTGATAAATACTGCCCAAGGGGTGAGATCAAAAAGTTGGAAATTGAAATGTGGAACCTAAAGGTAAAAGGAACCGATGTGATGAGTTACAACCAACACTTTCAAGAGTTGGTATTGATGTGTGATAGAATGTTTCCCGAGGAATCGGATGTAGTTGAAAAGTATGTCGGTGGTCTCCCCGATATGATACATGGAAGTGTGAAGGCATCGAAGCCCAAAACAATGCAGGAGAAAATTGAGTTTTCCACTGAACTGATGGATAAGAATATCCTCACTATTATTAAATGTCAGGCTGAGAATAAGAGGAAGTTTAAGGACACCTCTCGAAACAACCAAAACCAACAACAACCATTCAAAAGAAACAATGTGGCACATGTTTATACTGTTGGGCATGGTGAGAAGAAACCGTACGGAGGAATCAAACCTCTGTGCCCCAAGTGCAACTATCACCATGAAGGGCCATGTGCTCCCAAGTGCACTAACTGCAAAAGGATTGGCCATTTGGCCCGTGACTGTAAAAACAGGCATGCTACTGCCAACAACAACCAAATAGCCCAAGGGATAAACCAAAGAGTTCTCACTTGCTATGAGTGTGGAGCTCAGGGTCATTTCAGGAGTGATTGCCCAAAGTTAAAGAACGAGAATCAAGGAAATCAGGCTGGTAATGGTAATGCTGTAGCAAGCGCCTATGCTGTGGGCACTACCGGGACAAACCCGAACTCTAATGCTGTTACGGGTACGTTCCTCCTAAATAATCATCATACTTCAATTTTATTTGATACTGGTGCTGATAGAAGTTTCATATCTACTGCATTTAGTTCTTTGATTGATATCATTCCGACTACATTAGACCATGGTTATGATGTCGAGTTAGCTGACGGTAGAATAATTTGGGTTAATACACTTATACAAGGTTGCACTTTAAATTTTCTAAATCATCCATTCAACATCGACTTAATGCCCGTAGAGATGGGTAGTTTTGACGTCATTATCGGTATGGACTGGTTAACTAAATATCACGCCGTATTCGTTTTTGATGAGAAACTCATTCGAGTTCCCTTTGGAAGTGAAATTTTAACTTTTCATGGTGACGAAAGCAACAACGGACCTGAGTCACGATTAAACATCATCCCGTGCACCAAAACACAAAAGTATTTGCTGAAAGGATGTCCCATCTTTTTGGCACATGTTACCATGAAAAAGGCGGAAGACAAGTCGAAGGAGTAGCGACTTGAAGACGTACCAATAGTTCAAGACTTTCCTAAAGTTTTTCTTGAGGACTTGCCGGGTATTTCACTAACCCGCTAAGTGGAATTTTAAATCAATTTGAAACCTGGTGCTGCACCGGTAGCACGGGCACCTTATCGATTGGCTCCATCTGAGATGAAAGAATTGTCGGACCAACTGAAAGAACTTTCCGACAAAGGCTTTATAAGACCTAGTTCCTCACCTTGGAGAGCTCTGGTCTTGTTTATCAAAAAGAAGGATGGATCATTCCAGATGTGCATTGATTATCGGGAATTGAATAAGCTGACAGTGAAGAACCATTATTCGCTCCTAAGGATTGATGATTTGTTCGACCAACTACAAGGTTCAAGTGTCTACTCGAAGATCGACATGAGATCGGGTTATCATCAACTAAGGGTTCCTGAAGAAGGCATTCCAAAGACCGCATTCAGAACTCGATATGGACATTATAAATTTCAAGTTATGCCTTTTGGTTTGACTAACGCATCGACTGTATTTATGGATCTCATGAATCAGGTGTGCAAACCATATTTGGATAAGTTCGTGATTGTCTTTATTGACGATATTCTAATTTACTCGAAGAGCAAGCAAGAGCATGAAGAGTATCTCAAGTTAATCTTGGAGTTGCTTAAGAAGGAGCAGTTGTATGCCAAATTCCCTAAATGCGAATTTTGGATTCCTAGAGTATAGTTCCTTGGTCATGTGATTGACAGTCAGGGTATTCACGTGGATCCCACCAAGATCGAATCCATTAAAGATTGGGCATCTCCTAAGACTACAACAGAGATTCGTTAATTTTTAGGCCTTGCCAGTTATTACTGATGATTCATTGAAGGATTCTCAAAGACCGCCAAGCCAATTACCAAGCTTACTCAAAAGAAGGTCAAGTTTGATTGGAGGGACAAATTAGAAAAAGCTTTTCAATTGATAAAGCAGAAGTTGTGTAGTGCAACAATTTTGGCTTTACCCGAAGGAAGTGAAGACTTTATCACTTACTGCGATGCTTCGATCAAAGGGTTGGGCGTTGTGCTAATGCAAAGAGAAAATGTAAGTGCTTATGCATCACGACAACTGAAAATTCATGAGAAGAATTATACCACTCATGATTTGGAGTTAGGCGCAGTAGTGTTTGCTCTGAAGATCTGGAGGCACTATTTATACAGGACAAAGTGTACCGTGTTCACCGATCACAAAATTTTACAACACATCCTTGATTATAAGGAATTGAACATGATACAACGCCGTTGGTTGGAATTGCTTAGTGATTACGATTGTAAAATTTGTTATTACCCGGGAAAGCAAACGTAGTAGCTGACGCATTAAGCAGGAAAGAACGAAATAAGCCATTACGGGTTTGAGCCTTAGTTATGGCTATTGGTTTGGATCTTCCTAAGCGGATTTTGGAGGCTCAAACTGAGGCAAGAAAACCAGAAAATCAGAAAACCTCAAGTCTAAAGATGTAGGAGGTATGTTGATTGAAAATTCGAAGGACCCAGAAAAATCCAGGAAGGAGAAATTAGAACCGCGTACGGACGGAACACTGTGTTTTAATAACATGAGTTGGTTGTCGTGCTTCGGTGATCTAAGGGCTCTAATTATGCATGAGTCTCACAAGTCAAAATATTCTGTTCACCCGGGTTCCGATAAAATGTACCAAGACATGAAGCAACTATACTGGTGGCCTAACATGAAAGCAGACATTGCCACCTATGTTAGCAAGTGTTTGACGTGTTTAAAGGTCAAAGCTGAACACCAAAAGCCATCTGGCTTGTTGGTACAACCAGAGATTCCTCAATGGAAGTGGGACAATATCACCATGGATTTTGTCACCAAGCTCCCAAGGACGCAAAGTGGAAACGATACTATATGGGTAATTGTAGACCGACTCACCAAGTCTGCACACTTTTTACCGATGAGGGAAACTGACCCTATGGACAAACTAGCAAGATTGTACTTGAAAGAAGTAGTCACGAGACATGGAATACCAGTCTCAATCATTTGTGACCGTGACCCTAGGTTTGCGTCGAATTTTTGGAGGTCATTTCAGAAGGCTATGGGTACTCAGTTGGATATGAGTACGGCATACCATCCGCAAACCGATGGGCAAAGCGAAAGAACCATTCAAACTCTTGAAGACATGTTACGCGCTTGCGTGATAGACTTTGGGAATGGTTGGGAAAGACACTTACCATTGATCGAATTTTCATACAACAATAGTTATCATGCTAGTATTAAAGCTGCCCCATTCGAGGCACTTTATGGCCAGAAATGTCGATCACCTATTTGTTGGGCTGAGGTCAGAGACGCTTAGCTCACCGGTCCAGAACTCATTCATGAGACAACCGAGAAGATTGTCCAAATCAAGCAAACAATTCAAGCCACTTACGATAGCCAAAAGAGTTATGCCGATGTGAGGCGTAAGCCTTTAGAATTTCAAGTTGGTGACCGAGTTATGTTAAAGGTTTCACCTTGGAAAGGGGTCGTACGTTTTGGCAAAAGGGGGAAGTTGAACCCGAGATATATTGGACCTTTCAAGGTGTTAGCTAAAGTAGGAAACATCACATATAGACTCAAACTACCTTAACAGTTAAGCAGGGTTCATAGCACGTTTCATGTATCCAATCTAAAGAAGTGTTTATCTGACGAGCCGTTGGCAATTCCGTTAGATGAAATACACATTGATGATAAGCTCCGCTTCGTTGAAGAACCAGTGGAAATTATGGATTGTGAAGTTAAGAGATTAAAGCAAAGACATATCCCCATCATCAAAGTTCGATGAAACCCCAGGTTAGGTCCTGAGTTCACATGGGAACGTGAAGATCAATTCCCGAAGAAGTATCCGCAACTCTTCACAAAAACCGCACCCTCGACAAGTGCCACATCTTGAGCCTTGCGGACAAGGCTCCGTTAACAGGGCAAGGCTGTAACAATCCTCTATTTCAGGTCATTTCCAAACTCAATTATTACCATTATTTATTTTTAGAGTTTTACGCGTTCGCTTTTAATTATTATCTTATAGTTAAATCGCGTAAACTAAAAATCAACGTTCAACCCACCAAGCTAAACACAACAAATACCACCGCACAAAACTCACCGAAACCAAGCCCCCCACTCCCAAAACACCAAAAACGCCTAATCCACACCCCTACCCCCCACCCCCCAACACCACCACCCCCGCCCAACCCCCCACAACCCCCCCACCCCCCCCCCCCACAAACCCCACAAAAAACAACACACACCCCCCACCCCCCCCCCCCCCCTCACCCCCCTGAATCCAAAAGAAAAAAAACAAAACACCCAGCCACACCTCCCCCACCAACAAAAACCTTATAAAAGCACTCAAACTCTACCCCAATTACACACTTAAACAACATACCTACACCCATAAATAGGCATTACAAATTACCCACCCTCTCCCATTTGGCCGAATGCTTCATAAGAGGAGGAAGAGAACCTTTCTTACACATGTCCTTGAAACCACTCCTCCCATGGTATGTTTAAGGTTGTTTTAAAGTTTCCTAGTTACTATAAAAGGAAGGTCAAGCATACTAGTGTCATTTTACCCACTCTAAAATAATTCACAAGCACCAAAAACTCTCTCTTTTATAACCAAAACCCACGGCCAAACCTTATCAATTAGGGTTTCATTTTTCCTTTTGTTCTAAGGTATTCCAAGCATACAAGGGTTCATTTTAAGTATGTTTAAGGTTACTCAATGGTATTACAAGCTTGGATTTGGGTTTAACAAGGATTAATCAGGAAAACCTATTTAGGGTTTTCTAGATTAGGGTTTTGGATTTGGAAGCTTGGCTAGGTTTTTATCGATTGGTTTATCATTTCTACTTTCATCTCTATAAGGTCTATTTAAGTATCTTATATCCATTCATCTCACATCTATGTGTACAATGCTTGTTATATATGTTAAACAACCACCTAGATTCATTTTTTGTGGATTATATAAAGTATTTGAAGCTTATAATGGTTCGACCTTTACATATGTGGTGATAAATAACTTGAAATAAAAGTAACAATATAGTATAAACACTAAATCAATTAATATGGATAATTTGCAAATTAAATGGTGTAGAAGGTCTAAGTACAAGTTTAAGTTAAAAAAAGATCAAGAGACAAAGGATTTCATATGGACAATGTTAGGTACATTTAAATGACTTAAATAAAGGAAAGATATATGGTAGCAAACAAGGTTAAAGAATTATACAAAAGCTTTTAATAAAATAGAAGTATATAACTTAGTTTTAAGAAAACATAAACACTACAAACTGTTTTGATGCCTTACAGTTTTGAATTCCGAATCAAAACACACATATATTTTATGTTTTATTTAATTAAGACTTATCACAAGGATCATAAGCATATAAGGAACTTGAAAAACCGAGCTCTAACGAAAAAGATATGACATTTTTAAGTTTACAATAATTAAATGTATAAAAGTATTTTTATAAAAGTTATTTTATAAAAATATTAGTCACAGTTATCAGATCTGATATATGAAGGGAGATTAATTTATAAATGTATTACTTTTCACAAGGAATCCAAACATGTAAGAAACTCGAAAAACGGATTTAAAATAAAGGTGATACGTTATTTACAAGTTTAAGTTAATTTTTTTTTTATAAAAGTAAATTTATAAAAATAAGTTGCTGTTCACGACAGTAAACTGTTGGAGATTAATCTTCCTAAATAGAGGTTTCAATTACGAAGACGTAGACATAAGAATCATTAAAAACCGAATTAAAACGAACGAGATACAATTAAAATACGATTTCAATAATTAAAATTAAAATGAATGAGTTATGCTTTTTGCGAGTTTTATATAATTAATTACATAAAAGTAGTTTTATAAAATTTGCAGAAACAATAAAAGTTACTGTTCATCCGTAGCTAAAAAATTATAAATATAATATTTTGATAGATTTACATAATACGAAACCATGGACATAAGAAACGTATAAAACAGAGTTAAAACGATAAAGATATGAGGTTTATAAAGCGTTGTGCATTATTTTTACTTTTATACATTATTTTATAAAATAATTAAAACTAATTATATAATATCGTTATATAATCAATAAAATTATTAAATCATACGCTTTTAACAAATAATTCATTGTTGAACAAAAAAATAATATTTTCTTTACGGATACAAATAGATATACCTTTATTTGACAAAGTATGATTTAAGTATTATTTCAACTTTTTAAATTAAACAAGAACTATTAGGTGGTAGTGTAACTATATAACATGTGATATTGTATTTACATTAAATATATTATACTTATACGGCCTATAACTAATTAGGTTGCACTCGGATTCCGCGAGACATTTCACTTACTTGATTTAGATAATCAACCATTCACTTGAAGTGAGTTCATAGCCTCGCTTTTTATACAATTACAATGATTTATAACTTTGGGGTGAGAAACATGCATTGTTTTACATTGGACGCAAGTACGCTTTTATACAAATTACGAGTTTGTCTAAGTAGCTATAACACACTATTGCCCATGAATCACGAACTGTTAATTACTGGATTGTAAGCGCGAGTGTTATGAATAGATCTATTTAGGATTGACATCCCTATTCAGGTGAGTAGCGCTCACTGTGCTGGTTTGCCAGACAACGAATGTATACCATGTCGGAACAATTTGGATGTTGCTGGTTAAACATCTACAAGGGCACATTATTTGCATTAATTTGCATACATATATGTTGTAGCTTCAGTGTAATGAGCTTAGTGCATTTCGTAATTACTTTTGAGATATTGTATGTGTTACATGTCTTACATTTGGAAATCTTGCGGTCCTACTTTATACATTTATCAAACCTGTGAATTCACCAACTTTATGTTGACGTTTTAAAGCATGTTTTTCTCAGGTCAATAAGGTATAAGAACAAGGATACATTGGGGGTCAACATTTTGGAATTCATTTTGCATGGAGATTTATATGCATTACATTTTAGAGTATTTGTTATGTATCAAAATCTTTACATTTTCATGGGTGAACAATTTAAGCTTCGGGCTTATGTAACAAACAAGTTTATTTAATCCAATGCATCATTTTCAAGCGAATCATATAAATGTCGTTCTTATATCTTGTGCTGTTGACCTATGAAGTAACACTCTCAGACCCATATTTCGTTGCGACCCATTTTGGGGGTGTTACACATCCATCCTGAATTACATTAACTAACCATAAAAAATGTTTGGTCATGAATCTCCGTCTTTAACTAATTGGGTTAATACACAAATACGTTATTAAAGTTTGCCAAAATGTTCACATAAGTTACTAAAGTTTTTTCGTTACAAATAGGTTACTCAAGTATACAGGTTTATTATTTGGGTTACTGAGCCTTTAAAATAGTTTACAAAGAGGTTACTCAAGTATACGTGTTCATCATTTGGGTTACTGAACCTTTACAAAATTTGGCTTACTGTTCCTTAAAAAATGCTCAAGTTATTGCTATGAGTTAAAGGAATGAGCAACATATATAGTTGCATGTTTAATCTTTATATGCACATTTCTATATTCTTTGTTTATGATTTTCTTTTCCTTTTTTATACATGACCATCAATGATGAAAAGAAGCCATTGAAGTATTGAACTTTAAATAAGTAAAAAGGACATAAGTAGGTAGCACTGTGGCCGAGAAACAAAGAAATTTGCCAGAAATTGATAACACTAAAATGTCTAAAGAAAATACAATCGTTATAAGTTATCCATGCAAGCTAATGAAGCTGTTATATCATAATTAACTATCGTTTTAACAACGGATAATAATAGAGTAAACAATCTAAACAACCATTGGTCATATCTTAATAACAAAGTAAGCTATAAAAGCATCCCATGATTATTAGTAAAACAGAAAGTATAAATATAATTATCACCTTGACGCGAGACTTTCTTGGTTTCCTCCGTCTTCAAAAGTTATGTAAAATAGAGTTGAATTTTTGGAATTGGATAACTCGCACCACAGGTTACGTTTCGGTGTATGTTTGTGACCCGATATTCAAATTACATACTTTAATATTGTTAAGTCAATAAAAAAGAACAACTGAATATGGAGTCGGGATTGATTGCAAAACTAAAAGACTGGATTTGTATCACATATGTGCAGAGATAAATTACATGCTAGAATAAATTAGCAGGACATGCTCAACAACGAACCATCTGGGCTTCGGATTACGCGATTTACAGACACACCTGGATCTTTTACTAAAACATATTTCATTCGTTGGATAAACTTTTGAGGTACTTATGAACCTAATAAAGTATCTAAATTGAATAGCTAAAAATGTTTACTTACGGCATATGCTAAAAGTATATATTGGGTGATTTTTGAAAACCTTTTTTTTTGTGAACCAACTTCTCATAGTCCTATGTCTCCCACATTGGTTTTAACTCATGCATCAAAATTATGCCAAACAGAACGTCAAGATTTATGTTTACTGCACAACAAGAGAGCTAATAAACATTGGTTTAAAAACGATTCAAATAGATGGACTACACCCTTGAAATCTTTTTAGAAAGTAAATGGTGTATATTTCATGAAAAATCCAAAATGGAGTAGTATTATTTTTGTTTCATTTTTTCGTGGGACGGAGGCATATGGCTCGCTATTTATCTATAGGAAACTCGGATAGAAAATATATACTTACCATGTACTAATACACATGCGAGATGCTTGGTACACGCTCTATTAAGACTGCAGCACATCTCTTATGCCGAAACTTTCCTTCTCATAACAGAAGCTAATCATTAAGTTGAAGATACATGAACCTGTGAAGAAAACTTGTGTTATCTCGTGTTTTTTAAAAAGGAATATGTACCTTACGTCCTTTTAAGGCTATTGCCAAAAAATCTTTAATTACATATTATAAATTTATGATATTTTCTATTTCATATTAAATATTCATAAACAATGCAACAATCTTTAATTCCTTCATTTGCATTTCAAGTTCCCTCTGAGGTTTTTACTATATTAATCTTTAAGCATGAATCTTAATGCTAATTACTTTTTTGTACTGAATGAGTACAGACAAATTATATACTGGTTTATACTTGTTGATGCGAATGATTTGGAAATGCGAATGTTTGGCTTAGATTGAAACTGTCTATTGTATGTGTATAAGCTGTTTTGAGAAATTGTAGTAGTTTTTGAAGGAAATATCGAATGGACCATTGTGCTATTTGTTTAACACTCAGATATAATATGTCTATTTTTTTAAATGAAAATACCCTTTGAGTTTGTTTATGAGTCATCATTTGAGTAGCTATATGTTTTTATGTCACGCTCACCATTAATCTAGTTATATACTAAATCATAACTTGCCCCTTATATAAGTAGAGAAATATATAGAGCTAGGATCAATGGGCAGATAAAATATTCCAGTTAGGACGCGCAGGCCACATATCTCTTTGAATAGTTCCAATCCATCCTTTGACTAGATCTATACACACATATCACATGTTAACATCACAATACCTTTTAACCATGAAAAAAATAAAATTTGAATTTTTTTAGCGATTCTTACTAATTTGTTTTCTTTCATTGTTTCAAATTTTGCCACATTTTTCTGAACACTTTTATCTTTCTCATGTTCATGATGTTAATATCATCGTTTGTCAAAAGTTGCTTTTTACTGTAGTTAATTGTATATGGAATCTTTATATTGTATTTTAGTGTTAAGTTAATATATATCTTCACTGTCTAAATGAATTCTGATTTCATATGTTAATATCCTCTTTCAAAGAAAAAGCTAATACCATTGTTGATTTCACTACTCATATGTGTTAAGCTAGAACAGATCTTAATGGATGAATTAGTGTGTGTATTTCAAGGTATATTTAGTGTGTTTTTAGAGAGAGAGATAATAAACTTTTCTTTCGATTAAATAATATTGATACAACTAATCTTTACATACACATAAGCTCTTTTTAAAAAATAACTAATTTCCTCCTATATATAATTCCATAGGAGGAGGACTTTGATAACTTAACGTATCTAGTCCTTGCACTTTATAAAAATGTTTACAAATACATTATTTTATTCCTAACAAATCATAGAATGAAAATGCTAAAAAATATTGTTTTAAGTTTTAAACGCAATTCTGATTGTTTGAACTCGTGCAAGCCCATATTCCATACACCACCATACTGCTGCGACCGTCATTTTGCCTATTCCCTTATATATCCTGTGTAACCATTAGTATCATTACGAGTTGGATCCACAAAGTCATTATCATCATCAGACGCTCTTTCAGGTCAAATAATGGTAGTATAGTAATATGTGAATGTGAACCTATCAAGCTTTATTCATTTTGATTATCTTCTAAGTCACGGTTGACACTGATGGCTTAAAGGTTTAAGAGCTCGACTTATTGTGATGGTTATGTCCTTTCATTTTGATTCTCTTCTGATCCGCTACGAATTGTGATGGTTTGTTGGTTTGAAGGCTCGGCTCACGGTGACGATGAGGGCTCTCTTCTAAGCCGCGACAAACTTTGATAATTTATTGGTTTGAGGGCTCGACTGGCTTGGGAAATTTTCTCTGTCGTAGTATGGGTGGTTTATGGCTAGCCTTCTCTGCCATGTTCTTGACACAGAGTCTTTTGGTAACACAAGAACGACATGGGCATCTTGGTGAGTGTTTTGAACCACTTGATGGCTGAATGGAAATAATGCACTGGCATCTTGTTCTATGACATGGGTGTTTCTTTGTTACATGTGATGATTCTAGTGCAACTCTTGCTTTGACGGTTACTTGTGGTTCACGTTCATGATTTCTAGTCTTGGTCCTTTTTGAAGGCTTATAGTTAGATGTATAATGGGTAGTCTGGAAACTTAGGTATCATGTATAGCATAATTCGTGATCTTTTTATGAATAAGGTGGTTTCTATAAAGTTTGTAATATCTCAATAAAATTTAGTTGATTACTTGAAAAAGGGATTGGCTGAAGACTTGGTTTTAAAGTCTGCTAAAGTGATGGTTTTAAAGTTCAACTTGTCACTGAATGTTAAGACACCCAATTCCATCCTAAGGAAATTTAGGAGTTGAATTCAATGTAGAAAGCTTGATGTTCACTTGTTCAGCTTTCTAGAGCACATATCTTTGCGTATCATCTTAAGGATGTGATCATGCCCCTAAAGGAAAGGCTATAGTGTCTTCTTAATGGTCCATTTGAAAAACTGCAAGGCAGGTGCATGTATGGAACTATCTATGTGGACGCGACGTAGTTTTGGGCTTTTAGCTCTTGAAACATGCATAAATTTATATGGACACATAGCTTGTAGTGTCTAGCGTTTAAATGTTTGAAAACTTTTGTGTGTGTTATCTTTATTTATTTAAATGGGTTGAAGTGTTCAATTCTTATAAAGTGTAACATACTAAGATGGAAATATAATTTTCTAAGATATTTTAATTTATGCATTTGTTTTGTTTTATTGATTATTTTCATGCAAAAAGAATTGTACTAAATTTGGAAGGATTGTTGAAAATTTAGTGTAACCGATGGTTTCAGATCACACCTGTATAGAGTGTACGCTCATCAGGTCACTCAATCACCCTGATCCTCATAGTGGTAAATTAGAATTCAAGGTGCTGATTGAATCACATAGTCTACTCTTCTATGAGTAACTCTTTGATGAATTCATCTGGGTGATGAATGTTCAACGAGCAATATTCTTCACTGAGTATGCTCAATCAACTAATTCATCAGGGAGTCATCCCACTCAGCGTTCTACCCTGAATGAGTATACTCCGCGAGGAAGCACTTTCAAGGAGAAAACTCATCACATGTAAACTTGTTAGAAGTTAATTCAACTAGCTGCAACTAGGGGTGTTAATCGGGTTGACCCGATTGGGTTCGGGTCAATTCAGGTTGAGTCAAATAGGGTTGAGGGTAAAAATACCATACCTAAACCCGACCCTATTTGAACTCGGGTTACATGAGTTCGGGTCAATTCGGATCGGATCAAGGTTTGGGTCAATAGGGTCAGGTCAACTGGAATTTGAGTAAAATGACAAAAAAATTCTTTTTTTACTCTTTTAAATAGAAAAGCTATAAATTTATATTAAAAAAAATCTTTATTCGAGTAAATCGGGTTGACCCGAACTCAAGTTAGCCAAAACATTTCAACCTGATACCCAACCCTATTTAGAACTTAGGTTAGTCAGGTTGACCCGAATAAGATTTTTGACCAGAGTGACCCGACCCGAATAGGCTTATTCGGGTTCGGGTCGGGTCGGCTTTTTTGACACCCCTAACTGCAACTTAATTACCATGATTAATTAGTTATGTAACCAATATTTTAATCATGGAGAAGTATTATGAGATTAATGAGTCGGTTAATTCTTGTGATTCCTCTGACTAGAGTATTCATCTCTCTATGTAAATAAAGTGTCACAACTGCATGGAAATATATAGAAAAACCTAAACACTTTAAAGAAAAAGGTTCTTAAAATTGTGCTTAAATCAAGAACATAACACTTGGTCTTATCCAAAAGAGATATTCATGTAACCCACGCATTTGGGTCGAACAGTTTTTTTGAAAAATGATTACACAATTTTAAGTGATATCCGTATCATTGATTATATATACCCTACTCGTGTGATAAACTCATAAACCCCAACAGAGTCGTCTTGGACTTGTATTTTGTTTGTAATAACTTTTCTATTGACCTAATGCATAAACAATAATTATATTACTTTAATTTATCTTAAAAATATTTGTTGAGACAAGTACTAATTAGTAGCGAAGGTACTGAGTTTTCTTTGCCAGAGTGGCTGGATTTCCCACGACCACTTTACGCTTAGTTGCACTGTTATGAAAAACAAGTACATAGTAAAAAACGGGTCAAGACATTCATAAAATGCTAGAGCATGAAAAATGAGTAAACATAACATTCAGAATTATTTTGATGAACCAATGATATAGTTTACAACCATATACGTGATATGTATGATATATAAAGAATGCATTACCAACATCATAGATGAAAATATGTTCTAAAAGTGACATAAACATACCATAGGTAGCCTATTTGGCTTCACCTCCCATTGTACGAATTATGTTGTGAATGCCCAGCTAGGGGGTAATCTGCTTTACTTCTTCATATAAAATCTTAACCTCAGGTCTTATAGTCTTAAAAAAATGCATCCCATGTTGAGTGATTAGATGACTGGTTTCCATGTATATCACTGATAAGCGTTTGCAGCCATTACCCAAAGCTAGTAATCCTGTAACACGTGGGTTTGTTTTGGTGATGTAGAGTCTCTCTGAATTTTGACAATGCAATTAAATTGACTCCCTGTTGGAAATTTAGTTCAATTGAGGGTTCACTTCATACCAGGTAATGGGATTGGAGGTATAGAGTGTACTCCCATAGGTCACTAAACACCCTGACTCTGTTAGTAGTAAAAGGGAATTCAGGTCGCTGATGTAGTTTAGTGAGTTTACTTACTGAATGGTGTTCATCAGTCTGATGGCTTTAGCTTTGTACTCTCTGAGTAGTAAGCTGAAGGATACTATCATGGAGTAATCCATCAAATGATGTATTCTCAGCGGGTTAACTCATCAGAGGGATGTTTCTGTTTGAACTTTCAGCGGGTATGCTCTTTAGTGGGCTAGCTGATGGTTCAGGACGGTTCAGGATGCTAAAGGATTCGCTGGAATGAATTCAACAACTTGTAACAACTTTGACCGGTTAAAATGGCAAGTTATAATTACATTTAATGATCACGATTAATATAGTCATGTAACTATTAATACCTAAAATCAAGGAGGTTCATTATGGAAGAGATTATATCTCCTATAATCTCTCATAAATTCTTTAACTAAGGTTTTGAGTATTTTTCCCTTACAAATAGAGGATCATAACATGCATGAGACACGATATAGAAAACCTAAACACTTAAAAATGAAAGGGTTCTTTATATGTGCCTAGAACAAGAACAAACACTTTGTTTTGAAAAGTGACCACATGACCTCAAGTGATATCCGGTAACCATCTTAGCAATTAGCTAGGCTATTAATTATCTTAACCCTGATCTGGGACGCACAACAACCAACAATCAAAGAAGATTATTTTATGCTAATCAATGGTTATTGCTGCTATAAAACACATGGCTTCAAATGTTGACAAGTTTGAAGTTGTGGACTTTAGAAGATGGCAGAAGAAGATGCACTTCTTGCTCTCCAGTATGAGTGTGGTGTATGTGCTGACTACTCCTATTCCCGAATATGGTGGTGATGATGCAACCGTGGAACAAATTAGGAAGAGGGCCAAGTGGGACAATGATGACTATGTCTGCAGAGGTTAATCCTCAATGGTATGTCTAATCCTTTATTTGATATTTACCATAATGTTAACTCTTCTAAAGAACTATAAGATTCTTTAGAGGCTAAATATATGGCTGAGAATGCATCAAGTAAGAAGTTCCTTGTTAGTAATTTCATAAATTACAAAATGACTAATTCAAGACTAGTCTTGGAATAATACAATGAACTTCTTGGTATACTTGGAAGGTTTACACAACATAAAATAAACATGGATGAGGCTATTCAGGTCTCTTGTATCATTGATAAACTCCCTCTTTTTTGGAAAGATTTCAAGCACACCTTGAACATAAGAAAGAGGAGTTAACTCTTTGTTAGCCTCAAAATATTGAGTCAAACAATGGAAGTTCGTTGATAATTATATTAGGTCTCGGTCACTAAATTAATATACGTTATAATAGGCTAGACGGGTAAACGGGCTCTTATTTGTAATCTAATCGGTCACGTGTATCGGGCGAAAGCCCAAGTAAACCCGAGCCCGGCCCGTAGAATTACTAAAGGCATGCAAGCCTTTTAGTCTTAACTATAAATACCCCTCTCCAAGGATGGAGAGGGTGTTGGTTCATTTGTAACTTTTCATTTGCAAGTAATCCTTCCATTTCTATTTTCTCTTACTTTTCTCTCTAACTTCTCTCTACATTCTTCATATCTTCCATCTTTATTTTCTTGATCATTCCATGCAACTAGTAATGAAGTGAAGTGATTATAGGGTTCCGACATTTGGTATCAGAGCATAGGGGGAATCTGTGTTGTTTATCTACTGATCTTGTGGCTAAACAAGATCAAATTTGTGGCTTGTTTTGTTTATTTTTTTTTGGTTCGAAAAAAATAGCAAGAAAAATCCAAGGATTTGTACTTTCGGGCTTAGATCTATCCCTTGCATAACAGCATAATGGCAGCTGGTTCAAGGGATCGTCCACCAATGCTTGCAACAGGACGATATGTACAATGGCGATCACGGTTCTTACGATACATTGATACAAGACCAAATGGTGATGCCTTACGGAAGTGCATTCTTAACGGTCCTTACACTCCAACGATTGTCACAACACCAGCTGTTCCTGCAACAGAGGATTCTCCAGCAGTTCCTAAACAAACAACAGTCGAGACAGTTATGAATATGACTCCTGAAAACAGAGCTCATTTTGAATCAGAAAAAGAAGCGATTAATTTGATATTGACTGGAATTGGAGATGAAATATACCCAACTGTTGATGCATGTCAGACATCTCAAGAAATGTGGGGGAAGCCCATCCGAAAGGCTACAAACAAGGTGAATCACTCAATATTCAAGATTTATCGGTCAAGACAAACTTTATTCTGGTGAGTTTTGTGTCAATTTTACCTCTCACGATTTGGAAGAAACAATTGAGTCTTACTACACAAGATTCTACAAAATTGATGTATGTATTTGAAATGATAAAATCAATTTTGACAGTTGCAAACGATGCAAGTCAAGTGTTCAATTTCTTCAACAACTTCAACCAGGAATGGTCAACAAGATTTGTCACAATTGTGTAGCAACAACACAGTTGGATGATGTTTATACCATAAGCTCTTTGACATTCTTGAAAACATACAAGGAATGTTAATGAACTCCATGGTTGCTGAAGATTGGCCAAGAATGCTAACCCATATTAGGCACATGTTGCTACTACTCAAACACTTCCAAGACCCTTATTATTAACATCCCAATAACCTCACAATCATATGCATGTAACACCCCAAAAAAAAAAAAAAATTAGGACAACGCAGCAGATAGAATGGGTAAGGTTGGGTGTGCTACTTCAGGGCACAAAACACAACTTGTCACTGGAAGATGGAAATAGGACGGGAGAAAAACGACCTTAAAATGGACGTTTTAAATAAAGTCATATTATATTTATAAAAAAAATCAGAGTTTTTAGTGCAACAGCCAGGTTTCATTTATAATGTATTAGAAATCATTTGTAAAACGTTTGTTCGAGATGGTATACAAGTTATGAAGCCTTTCAAAAAATATTATATTCAAGGTCCCCCCGGCGAGTCTCGAATTGCTCCCATATGCTCTACTAGCAAAATAGTAACCTGAAAATACATGCTTTTTAAACTTATCAACATTAATGTTGTTGTGAATCATGGTTTATAGTAAAAAAAAAAAAAAAAGCAGTATAGAAATAATTTGAAGAAATTATATAAGAAGAAAACGTAGCTGTTTACCAACATTTTTATCAAGTGTTATCTTCAGGAAATCCTATCCGGAAATCCAAAAGTAGTGATTTAGTAAATCAAGAAGTATTTAAAAGTGGTCACTAACTGGATCCCGAAGTTAATGGTGGACTAAGTTAATATTCTGAAGCCAAAACAAGTTTAAATTTGTAGACAATGAGAAAAACATTCATCATGTCTTAAGTATTATTATTTATTGCACCTAAAGCTCATGACACCGAAGCCTCTAACTAGATTTTTTGCACAATCAGATATTAGGATGCTTGCCAACACCATAACCATCTTCAATGTTAAATGCACCCGATCAAATCTAGTGACCCAAGGAAGGGATGGTGGGTTGTTAGTCACGATAGATCTATCATACACCAAGCGCCTCAATATAATAGCAATTTAACGTGTTATGTTTATAGGGACTTCACGGGCAATAAGGTAACTTATGGCTATAATAATCAGGGGCAGTATCTGGATGATAGCATACACTTTGAAAAAAACACTTCTTGGTGGTTGTCCAATAGTAAAACAAGAAATGTAATTCACCCGAAGATTTTGTTAAAACAATTGGTAGAAAGAAAGGGGCGGCCTTCTGAACTCACAAAGTATTGAAAGGTTAATGTACTTACTAAAATATAACAATTTGTTTGTAAAAGGAGCATGTATTCCCCTCGCGGGTTTATAAAACATTAAAAAGATTGAAATGCTGAGGTAGATGAAGACTAATGATACTCAGCAAATTAATTTGAAAGGTAACTTGTGTTTGTAGTAAAATATAAAGTTTGTAACGAGCATGTGTTGTATTCTCCCCCAAAAACAGTTTTTTTTTTTTATAATCAAACGTTTGTAAAATAGGTTGGGGCCTGATGAAACTCACAAAAAAGTATTTGAAAGGGTAATTGTACTGTAGTAAAATATACAAGTTTGGTAAACGAGCTTGTAATTCCCCTTCGGCGGGTTTTTTTTATAAAACATTGAAAAGTTTGATATGCAGAGTGGATGAGGACTATGAATCACCTTGACCTTAGTGAATGGAAAATCAAACACGTATAATTCAAATAGAAAAGTGCGTCACGAAGGAATCGAAGGCAACCTCCTTAATCAATATAGGTCGTATATAAGTACACGAGGTACTTGAATATAACTTTATAGTTGTTACATCGTTATATCGTTCGGGCTATCAAAATTTAAGAGATTTGTGGTTCATGACATGACATTCGTAGGATGTTAAAGTTAGGACACCTTTAAAGTCGTTAAATCCAACAAACTCCGTCGATACGACATCCGAATGGTCTTGGAGGGATTCCTCACTCATACTCATTTTGAAACTCACTCCTAGTAATATAGTACTTTGATAAACCACATATTATATGCTATATAGTCAATCAGTCAACTATGTTTTGGTTTTTTAATAAATATTGGGTTTTTTTTTTTAATAGAATGTTATTTTTTTTAAAACGTTTATAATTTCACTGGTTTAGCAAAACTGACCGGTATATACTTATCAGCATGTTTTTTTTTTTTAAAACCGATTCTCGCATTTCTTATGCCCTTCTTTTCGTTATACAAGACGAGTTAGTTGATCATAAATTGACATTTTTTTACAGAAATTTCGGGGATCTACACTGTGTGAACAGTACTTCCTTTTACTGTTCAATCAGACCGCAGTCATAGCTGTGAGTTTTATAAAAATCTGTATTATTCGTCATCGTATAAATATATTAATAAAAACCCGTATTAATATTGTTATTAAATGTCGTATTTTTTTCGTTATAGCTCCGTTTTGTTGTTTAACGGATTACTTTTCTTGATGGAGTTCTCGTATTTGAAAGTTCTACATTTATGTATGTTTATCAAAAATAAAACTTTTGTCATGAATAGTAACTTTTATAGAATAGTTTTATAAAAGTATAATTGGTCTGGTTAAACTCGCGAGAAATTTCATATACTCTGTTCGTTATTACTTAATTGAAAATTTTACGATTCGTATCATTTTGGAAATCCTAAAAAATGTGTTATTAATTTAATTAAAAATATTAACCTTTGCTGTTTATAATTTATAAAATGTTTTTTTATAAAAATTTATCTACGACTTCGTTTACATTAACGTAATTAACTCGTTTTTTAACGTAACTTTTTCGTTTATTAATCGTGGTTTTAACAATGTTTCTTACTTTTCGGGAATCGTCTGTTGAAATGTAATTCATCTTTTTATAAAATAATTAAAATGGGTATGTTAAATTTCTCGAATTGTGGAACAGCAAGATTTTTGATATTTGATGTTCTGTATTTAGTCATTTTTACCTTTTTCTTTATACTTCTACCACTTTTGTATTTTTCCAAATTCATATATCACATATTATTATAATTATACTATATATTAAGTGTCCCTTGTCCATCCTAAATTTTTGTTTCTCATTGTGTCAAAGTTACCCCATTTTGTTACAAATCCTTTTAAACATACTATTAAAACCATAAACTTTTATTTTATGTAAACTTAATTTACTAGTTTTGTCAATAATCATTTTTTATCTGTTAACCAAGAGATGTTTTAGCTAATTCATGTGTGTTGTAAACCATTTTTAACATGTTGTCCCCAACATCACATAAGGTATATTATAATAATATGTGTTGTCATTTGTTGCGAGTGTACTTATGATGACAACAAATAGATTAAAACTTCTCTTTACATTGTTTAATGATCATATGGTGATTTAAGCTAAATATAAAATAATCATATGCATAAATAAAAATGAGTGATGAATAAGTTGTTGTGGTTAAGAAATAAAGTGCTTCAAATAGACCTTATGAGTATAAGACGATGATGACATGCACAAGTATAAACCCTTGATTTTAGACACAAAAAACAAGCTTTTGCACTTTAAGAAAACCCTCAGCTTTCTTTAACTGGAGAAATACTTGGAAATGGTTGATTCATTGGTTGGAAATTGGAAACCACCTTATTATAGAATATGAATTATAAAAGATTGTGTATAGAAGTGTATAGGTTTGAATAAAATTTGTAATGGTTGTTATAAAGGCTTGCTTCTGTTTGTTTTTCCTTTTAAATGTGATTATTCCAGTGAAGCCTTTGTGGTTATATAGTGAACAAGAGGGAGTATATGTTTGATTTTTGTAAAGTGTTTATGTGTTATGCTTTTTACTAGATACATGTATTATATATATATATTGGTTGAAAGAACTAGTCAATAGGTTGAGACAAAGATCATGGTCCAAAGTGATGGTCTTTGTGTCTTTTGGTCTTAGCGTATGGGTTTTTATGAGGTAGTAAAGAGACAGCAACTGGAATGACAAGGTTATGGTAGTAAGTGAGTGTTAATGAAATATAAATATGAGAGGTTGGTGTAGATTAAAATGGAAGTGATGGTATATTTGACCCAAAATGGAAGATTTTCTTGCATTTCTTGATATCACATGCCATTGATTTTCAGACATATAAGAGATATATATGATAATATTTTAGTAAATTTTTATGTATTTGGGTTAATAAAAGTGGGTTATTTGTTTAAGCGGTTTAGGAAAGTTTTGCGGTGGTTTTTACGTGGATTGTGCCAATTCCTAAAATAACGCAAATTGTATCGCGGAAAAAACCAATTTTTATCATTTTACAGTATGTCCTTGTGATAAAATTTATAAAAATTAATAATGGAACAAATGTTAATAATTATCCTTTCTTTTAAAATTAATTATATAGCCCTTATGCTTGATGTAAACTATTTTAATTGTTAGATAGTCCAGTTTTTTTACAGCTAAAAGATAATTTTAACTTACGCGATTTAACTATTTTTAAGAAATTAAAGTAGGTAACCGCGTACGTATGAATAAGAAAAAATAAATAATTAGTAAAAAATAGGATGACCGTCGTTAATATATTAAAAATTTTTATTTTAAAGATCCTGAAATAAATACAAGAAAATGTTACAGTACTCCTCCGCTTCGTTAGAAGAGCCTTGGTCCTCAAGGCTCTCAAGTTGCTTGTGTTTAGTGGCACATAGGCCACACTTGAGGATATTTAATTTTGGATAATGTTAATAAAGTACGGGGTTCAGAGAACGTGATATAGCTTGGGGGGGGATTATTTCTGTCCGGATTTGTGTTGTTTGATGAACGAGGTGTTAGATTTTAAGGTTGACTACTCTCAGCATGGACATGGTTTCTTCCTGATATGCATAGGTTAATCAGTCTATGCACCAAAATCATACATAGGTGATTAGGCTATGTATATTTTGTAGGCGGACAACGATCTTTTGTGCAATTGCTTATTTTCATTCAAAATAGTTAGTTGATGTACGGAAATGTTTATCAAATCAGTTTTTATAACGAATGAAATATCGGATTTTTAAGTAAATGGGTTAAGTAGGCTCATTAGTGACACAACAAAATGGTTTATAGTGTTACATCGAGATTGTTTATTTAAAGCGGATAGGTCCATAACTAAGGTATAAAGAATATCTAACGGAACGCAGAAAGAAGTATCTGTATTTTCAGTCAAAGAAAAGGAAAGGTAATAGTATATTCAAATCAACAAATGAACGTAAAAAAGTCCTAGTGTTCGAAAGGTAGGTTTCTCCAAGGTGACACGTATGATACGGTGACAAAGAGGTCAATTGTCGTTACTCCCCATCAAACTGGAAGAGGGAGGAGCCTTCAAAACGTTGGATTTACGAAAACAACATATGGCGATTCAAAAATCATTTAAGAGATGTGTTTCCAACTCGGAATCGTAGGAGTCGAATGGTGTTTATAATAGTAACTAGTTATTGTATGTGTCAGAGAGAGTAAATGAGAAATCATGAGAAAGTGACTTGCGAAAAAAAAAAAAAAAAAAAAAAAAAAAAAAAAAAAAAAAAAAAAAAAAAATCAAGTGGCTTAATCCAGATGTTTTTTTTGTAATTTCTTTTAATCATTAGTATGATCAATATTTATATATCAGACCGAATATATACAGGTTAAATAGTATATAAGACGTCATTATATATGATGTAAAGCGAACAATTCATAGTCTAGTATATTATTAACATACTCATTATCTATGTTGAATAGTAGTATGGGATGCATAAAGAGAGCATATAAAGTTACCTCGGGAGCTCAAAGATAGGCACTATAGCGCGAGCGGATATCGGTATAAGTTACCTGGGAGCAAGCGCGTGCGGATATCGGATAAAACAAGGAAAGACTCTATATTTTGAAAAACATGGTCATAGTCTAGGTTTTGAAAACGACCTAGTTCTCTATGACTTCAGCTCTGATACCATCTGTAACACCCCCAAAAATCAGGACAACGCAGCGGAATGGTAACATTGGGGTGCTACTTCAGGGCACAAAACACAAGTCACGGAAAACGACCTTAAAATGGACGTTTTAAATAAAGTCATATTCTATTTAATAAAAGATCAGAGTTGCAACAGGTTTCATTTATAATGTATTAGAAAACATTGTCAAAACGTTTGTCAAATAGTACTCAAGTTATTAAGCCTTCAAAAATATATATATCCGCGCGACTCGAATGCTCCCAATGCTCCACTAGCAAAATAGTAACCTGAAAATACATGCTAAAACGTCAACAATAATGTTGGTGAATTCATAGGTTTAAGTAAAAAGCAATATTAAAATAATTTAAGAAATATTTCAGAAGAAAAGTAGCGTTACAACATTTAAAAGTGTTATTTCCGAAATCCATCCGAAATTCAAGTAGTGATTCAGTAAATCAAGAAGTATTTAAAAAGTGGACCACAAGATCGAAGTAATGGTGGACTAAGTACATATTCCGAAGTCCAAAACAAGTAATGTAGACAAGGGAAACACATTCACCAAGTCTAAGTATATATTATTGCACTAAGCTCATGACATCGAAGCCGTATTCGTAATTATAAGGGAATTGCACCCAAGTTCGTAATTATAAGGGATTTGCACCAGTATTCGTAGTTCTTAGGCAATAGCATTCATGCAATAATCTGGATAGCATACAATTTTGAAAACACTTGTGTCCAAAGTAAAACAATCACGTTGTTCAAAATTTACGGTTTCAAATAATCCATAAGTTACTAGAATTTAGTACATCATTTGTTTAGTTCGAAACCATTTTTATCAGATGTAACGCTCATGTAGTAGAAATCAATAAGTTCACTTAGTAAAACGAGCATGTATTCCCCTCGCGGGTTTATAAAACATTGAAAAGATTGAAATGCGAGACTATGAACTCACCTTGGGTGAATGAGTGATCGAGGTATAACAGAAAATGCGTCGCGATAAAGACGCAAAGCAACCTAATTAAATATAGGTCGAATAAGTACTACGTACTATGAAATAAGTATTACCGTATATAAGTCTATATAGCTACATCACCATCTAATTGTGTTTGTGAAATAATATTTAAATTGCATTTGCTAAATATTATTCGTGTATTTGAACTCGTATAATCGAATATATAATTCAATCGCCTTCGTAAAATAATATTTATAAAGGTTAAGACGTGTATAAATGTAGTATATAAATGATTCTAAAATGTTTCACAAAAATTTATAAAAAAACGAACCAACACTATTCACCTCAGGAAATAGTGCACAAGTTAGAAAATAATGCGTAACTTTCTCGTTTTAAGCCCGTTTTTAGCGATTCTTTTGGGTACGTCTTTGTTATTGAAAGTTCTATTTATTTATGATGTTTTTCAAAAATAAATACCTCAGATGAACAATAACTTTTTATAAAATTATTTTTATAAAAGTATTAATTATCGTATAACTCGTAAATTACGTATCTTTTTCGTTATAAATCGGTTTTTCGAGTTTCTTACCTTTTTAGAATCGTCATGAGACGTACTATTTTTATAAAATGATAAACCCACTGTTTTTATTTTGAATTAAAACAGCCCTTTTTATGTCTTTTATATAATTAATTATATAAACTTGTTTTTATATACTTTTCAACTTTATAAAATACC
>BQNB010087112.1:0-22123 GCA_026074375.1 Tanacetum coccineum
ATGCAAGAAAAATAATTATTTCTTATATATATGTATTTTGCCAAATTATTAAAAGGTTAATTATGTATATTATACAAATTAAATATAAAATAAAAGAGGAAAATTATAAATAATTTTTGGCAAAATTAAAAACTGATTTTATCCCCTTGAATACCCAAAAATCTCGGCACTTTACTTTGTATATCTTTTATATACATTATTTTCAATTGTAAATCTCTTAAAAATCATTTCCAAAAACCCTAAATAATTTAGGTGGTGGCACAACATTTTTATACAGCAAGGGACAAATTTTCTAGGGTTCTTGGGAGTACAAGGGAGCTAATAAAATTATTGGTTCATTGGTTTGAAGCTTGATTCGATTTATGGTGTTCTTTTGAATTCGAAATTCCTAGCCGAACTCAATAATTCATAAAATCATCCATAATTATTCAAGGTATTTTTATAACTCATTTTACATTATATACATCTGATATGTTCATGAGAAAAATTACCATGCACGTTATTTTGATTATTTAAGCTTAAACATGATCCAAACCCTAAATAATTGCAAGAATTGTATTCGGCTCTAAAGGCATGCGACGATAGGCGAAAGTTCCGTATGGGCACGTGAAGGTTGTCTTTTCTTGATCTTTTGGGTCAATTGGGATCTGAAAATAACCCGAGAAGCCATCGAGGAAACAGTAGTATTCGTTTCCTGCTAGTCTTTCGAGCATTTGGTCCATGAATGGTAAAGGGAAGTGGTCTTTCCGGGTGGCTTCGTTAAGTTTTCTGTAATCAATACATACTCGCCATCCCGTGACCAATCGAGTAGGAATCAGCTCATTATCTTCATTTGTGATGACGGTCATACCTCCTTTTTTAGGTACACAGTGTACCGGGCTCACCCAAGGGCTGTCAGAGATGGGGTAAATCAATCCAGCGTCAAGGAGTTTTTCAACCTCCTTTTTGATAACATCGTGGATTTTTGGGTTTACCCTTCTCTGACTTTGCACAGATGGTTCATAGTCCTCTTCCATTAAAATTTTGTGAGTACAAAATTCTGGGCTAACACCCTTTATGTCGGAGAGTTTCCAAGCGATGGCTCGCTTGTGGGACTTGAGAACCTTGAGAAGAGCTGCCTTTTCCTCATCTTTTAAGTCTTTAGCAATTATGACAGGCAACTTGTCGTCACCTTCTAAAAATGCGTATTCAAGATGGGGTGGCAGTTCCTTGAGTTCTACTGGGAGTTCATCTACGGAAGATTCAACTGTTTTTTGCTTCACAGAGTTGAGTCTTCACTAAATCAGGCGATATGTTCTTGATTTGGAGGGGGGGTGGTGGTTTCTACTGTTCAAAATTGCTTTAGAGAGCAGGATGTCCCCCTCTGGATCTGATATGTTGGATCAACTTCAGATGATGTTGGATATCTTTCTAGGAGCAAGAAACGTAATATGCTTCTTCAAATAAAGAAAATCACTGTCCCGAAAGGAGTGAGATTTGGGAAGCAGTAGTAGCATCAATAGGCTCAAATCATGGAGTGGGATGCCCTGCGATCTCGTTTGAAAATCCTAAGACCCTTGAGAATATCATCACAAGCCATATCAATGACGTCGAGTTTTGTGTTACCGTCATATCGGTTGTATTCAGCTGTGTATCTTGTATTTTGGTCCAGATTGACATGTGATGGCTTCCTTGTTCAACACGAAGGGTAATATCCCACCTTCTTAAACATTATCAAAGAATGGACTGGTTTTCATAGAAAACATCGCCGAAGATAAAGGTACTCGGGGGTCGGTTCAAAAATCAACAACCACGAAGTCAGCTGGAAATTGGAATTTTCCACATTTCACAAGACATCTTCATGTGTTACCGATCGGTTTAGTGATCGAACGGTCAGCTAGTTCTAGTGTCATGCAGGTCGGGGTCAATTCAGGAAGAGATAGACTTTTCCATACAGAATAAGGCATGAGATTAATGCTTGCACCAAGATCGGCCAATGCGTTGCATGTAGTAATCCCCGTAAATTCACATGGAATCAAAAAAAATCGGCCAGGGTCTCCAAGTTTCATTTGGTATCTTGTTGAGGATGAGACCGTTGAACAGTTTCATTCAAAGGTGTTCTTGCAATTCGATTAATTTTTATTTGTTCTAATTAAGGTTTTTTAAAGTCGAAGCAAATTTAGGAATGAGCATAAGGGCATCGGTAAAGCTAATCTCGAACTCAAATCTTAAAGATTCATTAGAATTTCTCGATTTGTCGTTAGCATTTTCCTTAGCCTTTCATATTTTTTCTGTGGAAATGGAATTGATGCTTTAGAATTGGAGAACAACAGGAGCAACATTGGGCTCAGGATTTGGATTACGAGACTGGTATTTGAACATCAGGAAGTGTTGGAGTCTTCGGTGCTTTCGTTATTAGCAGGAGCGCATCGTGTCCTTTGTCCACCTCGGCGTCATGATTAATGCTTTCGGTCTTGGTTGGTAAAAACCACTTCAGGTAGTGATACCTTTTATAATCTTCCATTTGGGTTGGGAACAGTGTTACCAGGAAAGCGTTCCAGAAACCGGAAGTAGAAGTGTATTAGTAGTAACAAATTTTGACGATGTCCAGTAAATTTGCCATTTGGGATTGCAGTCTTTGACTTGGTTTTGAGGTTTCTAAACTGCATCATTGCTGTGACATATCTTTCAAAAATTGTTTTTGACACACGTGTGTCTGAGGAGCAGTCCTTGATGAGCTACTGGTTGATTGCACGGAGGTCGATAAATCTGTCCTTGGTTGAAGTTGTTCCTCTTTTGTGATTGAAGTTATTTCCTCGATTAAAGTGTTTTGACTATTTGCATGAGGATTCTGAATGGGAGGAAATCCAGGAGGTCGAATTTGATTTGAGACCATCGCGAGGTCGATAACAAGGAATTTGCTTGGTTGAAAATTGGCCGCAGAGGTCCTGACACATACTCTTGGATATTGTCATGGTAAAATTTGTTATTAGTGCTGGACAGTTTTGATAAGAATGGAACCTCCCCACAGTTAACACAACCTTTGTTCAACCGGCTTTTTAAGGGGCGGAAGTGGGTTTGGTTCTTCTGTCGAGAATTAATGCCCGACCTATGTCTTTGAGTTCAGCACACATCAGATGAGACTGCTGGGGTGGAAGTCGTTGTACATCATTTTATCTAAACAGCTTTGTATCTGATTGCGTAACCTTAGACTTGCTCTCGATGATTTTAAACATTCTCGAGCATTTTGTCTTAAGAAGTTACCACCGGCAGCAGGTAAATGAATCTTGATAATTGAGTTAGGGCCATTATAGGAAGGATCGTGTTGATGCAATTCTGAAAACCATGATGAGGGCATCCCCTTAAAAGATATTGAACGATCCCATAGCCTCATAAAAACGTCTCATCAATATTTGCTGAAATCTTGTGATTAATTTCTGAGATTGTCGTTTTAACGGGAGGGAAGAATTTGTTAATAAATTTCGAAACAAGATCATCCCATCTGTTTCAATCGATCGAGGGGGTTCTTTTTCCAGCCATATTCGGGCTGCCCCTTCGAGGGAAAACGGGAAAGCATAAGTTTAAGACGTATTTGGTTCGTTCAGGAATCTTCATCGTAGAAGTGATCTTGTTGAAATAACGGATGTGAGCATGTGGGTCTTCTTTATCATTTCCAAAAAATTGCTTGTTTTGGACAAGATTCAGAAGACCATGCTTGATCTCAAAGTTATTCGCGGTGATTTCCGGAATAACTATCGCATCCTCGTACCCCTCGGTGGGTGCTTCGAGCAGTTGCGCCATAGTACGATTATCAGCCATCGTAACTATGGGAGGATTATCAGGTTTCTCAAGATTGGATGATTCAACAGAAGTTTGTCGGACTTGTGGTTGTCGACGTCTACGGGCTTGAGAACGAGTGCGCATGCACAAAATAGAAATATAAAAAGAAAATTTACACTATTTTTTTTTTGGTTTTTCAATGATTTATTCACAATGTATTTTACCGGACAATGAGATAAGACAACTTCAACCAAATAATCTACTTACTTCACGGTAGCTCTCAAAAAGATAAACGCACAGGTGAGCGGAGGAGTAGGAATAGCGCGAAGCTTATTTCTCCTTTCGGGTCGTAGTTCCTCGGAACAACCCTCCTTATACCCACTTTATAGTTTGTTTAACTTTTCAAGGTGAGCCGTACGTCGTAAGAGACACAAATGGCAAGTTTTTAAATCTTTTGTTCGAGTTGGGAACCAACAAGTTCACCGGAAGTTATTATGATAATACCTCAGTTGAGAATATTATATTTTGGTATTTTTACCAATTTGTGAATTTTATTTCTTTTTTATGGACAATGTTTTTATATTTTTGGTTTTTCTTTTGTTTTTTATATGATAATTATACTAAATAAAAGAGAATGAATTTTTTTTTATGTTTATAAAAGAAAATATTCACAGATTCAAACACAAATTGTCAAACGTAACGATAGTCGTTTTCACAGCCTCCCCGGCAGCGGCGCCAAAAATTGATTGTTAAATTTTATACTAAATATATAATATATGATAAAATATAAAATATATATAAGTCTAAAAATCAACAAGATCAATAAAACCGAGAAGTAGTATAGAATGTTCCCGGGTCGTTTATCCCCAACGAGGCTGGACTGGAGAATCGATACAGTCGGAAGATTGGAGTTTGAATGAGAAAAATGATTTGAGAGTGTGGAAAGTTAAATTAAACAATAACAAACAAAAACGTTTAAGAAAAACCTAAAAATTAAGAAATTAAGCTAGAAAACGAGAGCACGAATCCCGAACAAAGGGGCTAAAACCTAAAATCTTCAAAATTAACCCTACGAAGAAATTTTCACTTTATACTTTCTATGAGACAAATAACGAAGAATGAAAAAGACTAGACTGAAAACGGAGTTCGTTTGACCCAAAAACGAGTCAAGACAAAAAACGCACCCGGACCCGTTCTTTAAAAAGCAAAAAGTTATAAAAATGACCCTACGAAAATTTTTATATTTTTCCTACAAACTATATGACTAAATAAAATTTTCTAAAAAAGAAAAATATTTTTTAATATTTTTGTATTTTTATGTATTTTTTAAACCTTTGAACGGAAAAATTAAATTATAAAAAATACTAAACGACTTTGAAAAATTCTGAAAATTTTACTAAAAATACTTTACACTATAATAAACCTACGAAAAATAAGAGACCTAAAGTTGGCTTATAAATAAGCCCGAAATAAGCTGTAAACAGCTTATAGGCAAAAAGAGTGAAAACCCCCTTAAATACCAAGGCCCTTGGGATACTAACGTAAAAGTCCCAAGGGCGCAGCGGTAAGTGGTGTGTGTAAAGGGGGATGTATCAATGGAGCGCGCTCGCGACTTGACTCAGGGCATCCCTTGTGACATCTGAGCACTCGCAGACTTATCTGTCAACGCGCACTGTTAGAATTATACCGAACTGGATGACCTGTGTGCTCCTTATGCATAGATCTTTTATGTAGATTCATCACAACTCATTGCTGATTCAACCAATCACAAATAACGTCTGCGCTCCATAGCTCGACAACGACGCCCCCCCCCCCCCCTTAACAACTTTCTGAACTACAACTTTTTTTGAAAGCTTATAAATAAGCTTAAAAAAGCCTTTTTCTAATAACCCACGGACAGAACTTAAAACAGCTTAAAAGCTTAGAAGTGTGGCTAAGTCTTGGACACTTGAGACATTTAAGCTAAAGATAGGACTAAATAAGCTAAGAGGGGGCCTAAACTAACCTAAATAAGCACTAAAGGTCTAAATGTAATCACTAAATAAGCTAGAAAAAGCTACACTAGACAGAAACTAAAATTGAGCTTAAGGGGCTTAAAAAGCTAAATCTTTTGGACTTTGTGGACAAATAAGCTAAGTCTAAACTGAATAAGCTTAAGAGGGTTCCCAAGCTAGCCTAAATAAGCAATAAGTACTAGAATGCATAAACTAAATAAGCTGGAAAAAGGGCTTAAATGACAGAAACACCAACTAGCTTTAAAAGCTAAGCTTCTACTGTCAACACAAAATAAGCATATGGAAATGGCAAATAAGCACTCATGCTTAACAATCTAATCCAAATAAAGCTACTAGGAATAAATAATGCTCATTAATAAGCTCTATAAGCCAAGAAGATGCTTATACCAAAAAAGTACTAACTAGGGAGTTAGTACTGTTGGTGTGAAATTAAGCTTAGGGACAACAACTTGGCTTAAAAATAAGCCATCAAGAGTGCTTTTTAAGGACTGAAATTAAGAGGGCTTATTAAGGAGCTTATAGGCTCTCAAAATAAGCCAAAAGCTAGGGCTTGGTCTTACTAAAAAGCTAGAAAAAAGGGCTTAAAGTTACCCCCTTAGCACCAGGGGAAATTAATGCCACAACAAGGGCTTAATTGACAGCTTATGTTAAGCTGTCAAATAAGCTCAAAATTAAAAGATAAGTTAAAACAGCTAAAGAACATCAAGAAAAGAACTTGTGCGCAAAATCTTGGCTTCCAAAAACCATTTAAACCTGCTGAATTTGAGAATGAAAATGGGACTTTTTGCTTTTAAAGTTAGCACTTAACTTTTTTGACAGCTTTGACTCAACAAAGTCAAATGACCAAAGGATTTGACAGCTTGTTTTAAACACACAAAAACACTCTTTTTCGACACTAAAACTTAAGATTCCAGTGCTGTAAACAATTAAGCACTTTGGGTTTTCTTAAAATCCAACAGCTTCAAAAGGTTACTTAGAAATCCTTGAAAAACATTTTTCAAACTTAAAAACTTTTTAAAAACAGCCTCAAATAAGCTTAATACTTAAGCTAAAATCAACCTTATGACCCCAACCCATACCACACTTGTTTTTGACCCGTTTTCATTGTTAACCCAAACACCCCTTTAATTTTTGAAAGTGATTTAAAAACCTATAAAAACTAAATTTGACTGAAATTTTAAAAAGACTAATACTACTTAAGCACTATTAAACAATAAAAAGGGAAAAAGCAAAGCAAATAAGCACTTAAAAAGAGAATAAGCTAGAACAGTTTTAAGCTAATTTTGACATATTTTAATAAAATTGCATAAAAATGAAAATAAATGAAATAGGAAGGTTACTTTTAAGCCTTTATATTTAAACATAGATAAGCACACAAGACATTAATGAGCTAAGAATAAGCTAAATAAGCAATTGCTACAGTACTTTTTAAGCCAAATTTAAAAGAAGATGACTTACCAGGGTCCAAGTGACAAGGAACCTAAAGCTAATCCTATCCACCCCTAAGTCCTTATACTTCTGAACTTATTTCAACCCATGGGTCCATCCAATTCTGACCCAAGCTTCTTTTCAGCTTATTTGACTTTTTTTTAAAAGTCAAAGTTTTGACCTTATGTTTAAATCACAATAAGCTATTAATTAGCTATTGGGACTTAAGGGTACCGGCTTATAAGAGGGTTAACAAGCCTTACACTATTTTTTTGTGATTTAGAACAAAAATTAAGAACAAATGAGAGGTTTGAAGGAGAACTCGAATTTTTTTTCATTAACTTTAAAAAATGTGGATTACAATACTGAACATTAAAGACTTAATTTAACTAAATTACATAAAAGAAAGAAAATAAGAAAAATGAGATCATTTTGAATGCTTCCATGGGATGGGTATTTATACCCGAATCCCAAACTCTTCAATCCTTGAAAATGTGTTTCTTCTGAGAGGAAACAAACACATATGTGTTTGTTTGTGTGAGATAGAAGCTTGAAAAGTAATCTTGGCCCTTGATTCTCCTCTGGTGCTTGTTGGTCTTGGATATCATCTTACCTTATTATGACTCAAAATTTGTGAAATATGGCCACTGTGTTGGCAGTCTATCTTGTAGATAGTGGTGTGGATGGGGTGGGAATGGTTTATCATGGTGAATTGGGGGTGTTACAGGGGTAAAATACGGAGGTTGGTTAACCTATTATGTGAGTTGTGTTGTATGGGGTTTGAAAGGCGGGAAAAAATGTTTATAAAGGTGTGACAGGGAAAGGTTTTGGGGTAATGGCAATGGTTTGTCTCAAGTATATATGGGTGTTTGCAAATTTTTCGTCCTTGTTAGTTATAATCTCTTGACTTGGAAGTTAAGTTTTGTTTTGGCCTGAGTGGTATTTTTTGCCAAATTGGCAGTTTAACCCTTACTCTTTGTTTTTCTTCCTTTTCTTTCTTTTAATACAAGTTAGGATTTAACAAGTTTAGTACCTTAAACTTGTTTTTTTCTTGACTTTTGGCTTCGGGCTTGTCGGTGGTTGACTTTCTATTGACTTTTTCAGGTTTTGGGTTTGATGGATTTGTCTTTTTCCTGCTTTTCCATTCGATGTAAGGTTTTGTCGTTATGGCTTCGTTTTTTTCGTTTCCTTTTCTTAGATATCCGTTCCTGCCACAACACAATTAGCAAAACAAGCGTATATTGCATTTTAAGTCAGTTTTTGGTTATTTTAGTCTTTTTTAAGGTAAAGGTATGTGTAATTAAACATACCAACCGTGTAACAAAGTCCGCAATCTTTATACCATGAAAGAAACTGACCCTCTGTGAGAAATTAGCAAGAATGTACATAAAGGAAGTAGAACAAGGCATGGGGAATACCGGTCCTCGATTATTTGTGACGTGACCCTAGAGTTTCGCATCAAAATTTTATGGATGGTCATTCAGAAAGCTTTGGGTACAAGTTTAGATATGAGGTACGGCATATCATCCGCTCAAACTGACGAAAAAAAGCGATGAGAACCATTCTGACTCTTGAAGTATACCTGTTAGACTTGGTGTGATCGACTTTGGAAATGTGGGTTTAAACATTTGCCCATTTGTAGAGTTTTCATACAATTAACAGTTATCATGCAGCATTAAGGCTGCACCCTTTGAGGCACTTTACGGTAGAAAATGTCGTTCGCCTGTTTGTTTGGGCTGAGGTTGGAGAAGTTCAATCACACGGTCAGAGATAGTACAAGAGACAATAGGAAAATCATTCAAGTTAAGCAAGGGTGCAAGCCGCTCGTGTGATAGGCAAAGAGCTACGCTGATTTGAAGGTAAGCCGATGGAGTACTATACATCACAACTACTTTTTTAAGGTTGTGAGATTAAGTGATGCTCAAGTTTCGCCTTGGAAAGGGTAGTAGTTTTGGCAAAACGAGGGAAATTATCCCAGGTTTGTTGGACCCTTTCAAGGTAATAAAAAGGGGTTGGAGACGTGCATACAAGCTCGAGCTTCCCGAGGAGCTGAGCAGAGTTCATAATACATTTCACGTGTCTAACTTAAAGAAGTGTCATGCCGATGAACCCTTAGCCGTTCCGTTAGATGGACTTCATTTTGATGACAAGCTTCAGTTTGTCGAGGAACCTATAGAGATCACAGATCGTGAAGTTAAACGGTTGAAGCGAAGCCGTATCCCATTAGTCAAGGTTCGATGGAACTCCAAGAGAGGTCCAGAGTTTACATGGGAACGCGAAGATCAATTCCGGAAGAAATACCCACATCTGTTCTCAAAGACGGGCCATTCGTCAAAGTGTTGCGTCTTAAGCCTTGAGAGACGGCCAGCTTATCCGGGGGATGGGACTATAACACCTCGTGTTTTAGGTCATTGTATGACATTATGTAATTCACAATTTATTTTTAGGGTTTTACGCGTTTGCTCTTAAACCGTAAACGTTAAGTTAAATCGCGTAAACTAAAAATGATCATTCAATGTAAACGGGCATTAAACGATTAAATATTTACATCAAGCAAGTGTTATATGATTATTA
This sequence comes from Tanacetum coccineum, assembly GCA_026074375.1. Taxonomy (NCBI): domain Eukaryota; kingdom Viridiplantae; phylum Streptophyta; class Magnoliopsida; order Asterales; family Asteraceae; genus Tanacetum; species Tanacetum coccineum. The sequence goes on from BQNB010087112.1 coordinate 9,777, forward strand.
TGAGGATAATTAATAACTTTGTTCATCTTATTTTTATTGGCTACGTAAAATGCTTACGTTTCACGATAAAAACGCGTTGCGGCATACCCGAAGCACCAAAACCTAAATACGCTTAAAACGATTCTAGATTACACCCATACCAAAATAATAATATATAAATCACATATATGTATATATACCGAAATTTAATGATAGGGACCAAGACTTTACAACTTGCATTATATTAGATATATTAAGAAAGAAATATCTAAGGAACAAACTCTTACACCATGAACCACTTGACTTCTTAACCTTGTGCAAGGGTTAGAAAGTAACCATGGTTAGGTTAGTGAGATATTTTCACTATAAATACACATGCATGCATAAGTAAACTTTACCATAAACTCTTTACATGCAAAATTCATTTTCTTTCTCTTTTGTAAGTCCAAAACCCACGGCATATTAAGCTCATATAATCAAACCATACAAAACTTTTATACAATCTATACAACCCTTTACACATCAATCCTAAGGCATACTAAAGTGTTTTCAAGCATTGGATCATCATTTGCAAGTATTAAGGAAGAAAAGGGAAGATTAGGGTTTCAAACCTAATCTAGGGTTTATAAGCTTGTAAGCTTTGGTTTTGAATCTAAACACGGGTTTAGAACTTATTTCTCATCTCATACATTATCACTAAGGTCTTCCTAATTCCTTTATACTTTTATTTCTTATGATTTTATGTGTTATATGTTAAATATGGCTATAATCACCACTAAGGACTTTTTAATATGTAAAATGAGTTATTAATTATGTTTATGATTTTATGCACTTATTCTTATGTCATATGGTCATATATATCATGGAAAAGTGAATATAAAAGTATGTTAACCTATGGTTTAAGTATAAACATGTTTAGGTTAAATTAGGGTTTTATAAGGTTTCTTAATCTTCACATGTGAAAATAATGGAAAGTAAATTGTTAAACTTGTTAATCATGGACAAATGAAAAATATATGGACTAATGGACATTAATATAAGTATCACATATGTTACATATAGTTATTAGGGTTTTTAAAGTAAACTACTAAACTAATTAATACATAAAACAAGTTTTAAACACATTTTGGAAATAAATATCTTAGGGGCTGTTTTGTAATTCGAAAAATACATATATGTTTTATGATTTTATAAAATACTACATGTCACAAGGATCGATGGGTCATAAATGTTGGAAACACGAAAAGTGTCGGTCACTTCCAAAGTTGTAATAGTCTTAGCTCGTAGTTAGTATAAGGATTAGATTAGTAATCTAGTCCGGCCCAAGGCACATGGGTGGTCCAACTCCAGCCCATGGTCGGCCTCTATGTAGTATAAATACACCCTCTCCTAGTCTTGGAGAGGGTTGGTTGTTCCATTTGTTTTACACACATTCCATAATACATTCATCCATTCCATCCAAGTTTCTCTCTATACAATCAACCCCCCATCTCACTTTAATGTTCTTACGGTGATCTTAAATTATACTAGTAATCTTCAATGTATCAAGAGCCATGGAGTGGTGTTTTAGATCTTGTGTTGGATTTGTATTCAAACGTTTACAAAAGAACAAATTAGTGATTAAAATTTTTTTTTGGCTTAAAAAACCTTAAAGTTTTCATTTTATGTTCCTATAGGGTTAGTAATACAGTTGTACAATGATTTTTTGCCGAAAAAAACTTACAAAATACGTGTAATTTTTAGTCTTTGAGATTTAGGTTTCGAAGTTGTTATGACCGAACTAGTTGGAATAGAACAAGCAGACCGAACGAGTAAGCCGAACAAGTAGATCGAACTAAGGAATCCGAACCAAGGGATCGACTAGATTCATCGAACTAGGGATCGATACTAGATCATCGAACTAAGGTTCTAACGGAGATCACGAACGAGCGGCTTCTAGTTTTGATCGAACGAACGACTTCAAGTTTGAATCGAACGAGCTACTTTAGTGTCGATCGAACGAGTGATTTCTAGTTTAGATCGAACGAGCGTTTTTCACCAGTTTGGACCGAACTAGCGGATCGAACTAGCGGATCGAACGAAGATCGAACAAAGCCGTTTCGAACCTAAGGATCCGAAACTAGTCCGTTCGAGCACGAGAGACCGAACCCATGGAAATTATTCATTTTAAACTTAAAAACTAAATTTATAAATGTACAGTTATATTTTCTTGACTTATACAATCCCGTGAAACAAACACTTGTCTTCTTACCCGGTATGTGGAATATGTGTAAAACCCCGTAAAGTTATAATTCAAGACTCAACAATCACGTATCAACACAATTTCTTCTACCACCGACCGAATGCTCAAATTGGTAATCTTTTTATATCACAATGACTGTCTCTCGCTGATAAATCACTTCTCTCTGGAGGTGACAACAAACCACGATGCTGGGAAAAACACTTGTATGATTCATGGAAAAGCAGAATGGAACTTTATATATGAAAGACCACATGGAATAATGATACTTCCAACTGTTTGAAAAAAGGACCACTTGTTTGGCCTTCAATCACTGAGGATGGAGTAACAAGGCTAAAGGAATATGTTGAGCTAACTCCAGCTGAAGCTATTCAAGCAGATTGCGACATCAAAGCAATTAACATCATTCTCCAAGGCCTACCAACTGAAATCTATGCTTTAGTGAGTCAACATCGTGTAGCAAAGGATCTTTGGGAGAAAATTAAACTGTTGATGCAAGAACATCATTAACCAAACAAGACTGAGATGCAATCTTTATGATGAATTTGAAAAGTTCACCTACAAGAAAGGATAGACTTTGCATGATATTACTTGAGGTCACAGGTCTATTACTCAATGATATGAACATTTACAAGTATGGCTTTGAGCAGTATTCAAAGTGAACACCAAGTCTAACAATCTACCTGATGAATGGAGCAAATTTGTCACAGTTGTTAAACTGGTTAAAGATTTGCACACTACCCAACGTTGAGCAACTTCATGCTCAACTGCAACAACATGAACGAACATGCAATTGAAGATCGTTTTAATGCATGAACGCAACCCGATACTCTTGCTTTAGGTTGCATCTCATCAATTAACTCAGCCAGCCCCTTACCATCTCATCTACACACTCTGAAGCACATCCACATTCTCTATCTCAACATCATGTTTGTCACCATATCACATTTACAGTTTGTTACACCATTATCTACATCACATCAACAATTCTCAACCAATCAATCAACACCCCCTTCAATAACTTATCCGACAAATGAGTAACAATCCAACCGTTTACCACAACATTATTCTCCCAACAACCATTCAAACCCACAATTGGAATAATGCTGCCCACTACCCTATCAACTAGCAACAACCAGAAAATTAATCCCAACCCGACTCCAGTCTCGACTTGTTCCAGTGTATTCCAAAGTGGGATGATCCAATTGACTGTAAATCAATCATATGATGGTCATTCTAACAGCTGTTGTCACATCCCCGGTATCCTAACTAGAACAACCAGCTAAAGGAATTCGTCAACCCTCGCAACAAGCTACCATCTATGATGGAAAAGTGACTGTACAACCAGTTCAGGGGAGACAAACTACTTATGCTGCTGGAACAACAAGAAAATTCACACCTGGAGCAAGTGGTAGCAACACGGGGAAACAAAGGACTGTTATTTGCTACAATTGCAAAGGGGAGGGGTCATATTGCCAAGCAATGCACAAACCAAGAGTAAAAGGTATGACACATGGTTTAATGAAAAAGTGTTGTTGGTCCAAGCTCAAGTCCAGTGGTCAAGTTTTAACAGAGGAGGAAATAGCATTTTTTGGCATATCAGGACTTCCTGATAATCACTCCTCTCAGTCAGTCATTACCTCATAAATGCTGGCATATCAAAGCCGATGACTGGATGATATGACTCTGACTGTGCTGAACTCAATTCAAGCCAAGATTGCACCTCTATGGCCAATCTCTCAAGGAATGGCTCAAGCACTCACTGAGGTAACACAATGCAAGATCAAACTGAACTATGTCCATATTCAAATTCAAAGTGGGCAATCATGACGTCTTCTGAACAGTCTAATGAGTTGAGTCAGTTCAGAAACTGACAAATCAGTGATAGCAAAATCATTCCTTATTCTCAGTTATCTGAGTGAAACCACAAACAGGGAAACTGTCAGAATCTAACTCTTCTGCACAACAATATGTCTTGATATTGTCTATGATTTGATCAAAAAACTACCCAAGGTGAACGCATTGCAACACAGTTGAAAAATGCTTGACTACCGAGCTGTGACAGATATAATAAGAAAGATTATAAAGATTTGAAAGAGAAACAAAATGTTGAAAACAGTTTTTCAGGATCAAATGAACAGTTTGCCGAGATTGTACATCTTAAGCAAAATCTTTTCGAACAAGTGCAAGAAAAGGATTGTTTAATGAAAACAGTTTCTGAACTCAAAAATAAGTTGAAATTAGAAGAAAACAGAAATATTGAAAGAGAAATTGATTTAGAAAAGAAAATCAAGCAACTTGACAACATCATTTTCAAAAGAGGTCAATCTGCGCAAACTGTTCATATGATGACTAAATCCAAAATTTGTTATGATCATTCCTCGAAACAAGCTATCGGTTTTGAAAAACCTTTCTGTCTGAAGAAAGCTCGGGAGTCAATGCCAAAGCTGTATGACGGGAATACCATTTCTAGAATGGATACTATTGTGGTTCCTGATTCTGATGTAAACGTTAGTAGCTAAGTGAAAAGAAGTCGTCAAAATGCTTTTGAAAGAACAAGAAACCACTTGTTTGTGAAAACATAAAGTGAACACGAAACCAATAAATTAAGCCATCTTCAAAAATATTACTACAAAACGTATTTCTCGACAAACTGATTTTATAATAGTGAACATGCCTATTGGAAAGCGGACTTCGGTCCCACCTTTAACCCATCCATTCATCCACAACCGTCATAGTTTAGGTATCCAAAGAAATTCCTACAGTAAGGTATGTGTGAATACTAGCTGAAAGCTTGAAAGAGCTTAAACGCTATCTTACTGGCTTTGATCAGGTTGTTAAAGAAAGAACCACTGCCACAGCTATCACTGAGGGCACGTGGGGGTTTGAACATACAAAGGCGTGTTTTCGAGATGAAATCATTCCGTTTATAAAAAACTTAAAAGATATCTTCAATAACTTCAACCGATACTTGGTTGAAGAACTTGCTGATGTCCAAAAAGTCTTTTATCAAATGGAACAGGCTGTCGAACAACATCGCTTGGAGTCCAGAACTTTCGAAGTTAAAATGAATCAAGTTTTGGGTGAAAACGAACGACTCTTGGAACAAGCTATTGATAAGGATATTGTAAAGACTGTTGTGAACTTATCTGTGAATGCAAATGGTGAAAATGTGACTGAATGTCAAAAGTGTCTCGAACTCGAGACTGAGCTTGTCAAGAAAAAGGATTTTGTTGATAAAGAAACTTATGATAAACTTTGCAAGTGTTTTACAAATCTTGAAAAACATTGCATCACTTTGGAAGCTGATTCTCAACTTAATCAAGAAATTTTTCAACAAGAAAACAGTGTTTTAAATCAAAATGCTCCGAGTTTTACTCAATTGTTCGAATTAAGTGAATTGAAAGCTCAGTCTCAAGCGAAAGACACTGTCATAGTTAAGTTGAAAGAGCAAATCAAGTCATTAAAAGGAAATGGGGAGGATAGTTCAGTCAAACTGGACATGGATGAAATAGAGACACTTAACATTGAATTGGAACATAGAGTGACAAAACTTGTTACTGAGAATGAGCATTTGAAACAGACTTATAAGCAACTTTATGACTCGATTAAGCCAAAACGTGTTCAATCAAAAGAACAATGTGATGCGTTAATCAAACAAGTCAATATAAAGTCTGCGGAGATTTCTGATTTAAATGCAAAACTTCAGGAACAAGGTTTGGTCATAGCAGCCCTTAAAAACGAGTTAAGGAAACTTAAAGGAAAAGCGTTAGATAACAAGGAGACTGTGACCCACTCTGTTGACCCAAACATGGATAAGGATAACATGGAACCAATCACACCCAAATTGTTGAACAAAAGGACTGCTCACTCTTCGTATATTAAGCATACCCAGGAAGAAGCGTTAGTCCTTAGGGATATAGTCGAACATGTAAAAGCAAATTATCCTCAAGATCCACTTTTAGAGTCTGCCTTTAGGTATACCAAAGTCATTCAGGATTTGCTTTCACACATAAGTAGATCATGCCCTAGCATCAACAATTGTGGTCCTCAATTAATTGAGGTCATACCGAGGAAAAAGGACAAGCATCAGAAAGATGCTCATGGACAACCTGAAAAAGTAGCTGCGGTCGATGAAATTAAAAATTACTTAAACTGCCGATATCTAACATCGTGTGAGGCGGTATGACGGCTCTTCTCATTTGACATCCACTACTCCTACCCATTAGTCATGAAGCTAAACTTTCACTTAGAAGGTTAGCACGTAATAACGATGCGTGACTCGCAGAATTTACCAACGCTTCTTAATAGGGAGGACATCAAAATCACAATGTTTACTTAATGGTTTGAGCTCAACAAGCGTGACCCCGCAACCAGAGAACTAACTTATGTTGAAATCCCAAAATACTACGTGTGGCATGACGATGCAAAGATTTGGAAACCCCGCAAACAAAAAATGCATAGGGAGATTTTACTATTTAAACCCAGCATCGGGGGATCAATACTATCTAAGAATGTTATTGAATGTCGCGAGGGGGCCTCGCGGTTTTAAAGAGCTGATGACGGTTAACAAGAAATTATATCCGACATTTAAAGAAGCATGCTTCACCTATGGCCTGCTTAACGATGACAAGGAATGGGCTCATGCTATTTCAGAGTCAGCTTTCTGGGCATTAGGTCCACAGCTACGTGACTTATTTGTCACAATGTTACTCTTCTGTGACGTCAGCAGACCATTGGAGCTATGGGAACAAACCTGGGAACTCTTAGCAGAGGATATTCTTAGTAGGAAGCGTAAACTCTACAAGTATCCAAACTTACAGCTCATAGACGAACAAATAAAAAACTATTGTTTGGTAGAAATTGAAACATTGTTAAACAGAAATGGAAGATCCTTAACGGACTTCTAGGAGCTTCCACGGCCAAACTCGGCATTGTTAACCCATATGGACAACCAGGTGATTAGAGAAGCCCGGATTTTGACATTAAAAAAAGCAAGATTGAACATGAGCAGCTGCATGCGTTGTTAAACCCCGACCAACATGTCATTTACGAACACGTCATTGAATCTATCCACAATCAAAATGGCCAGTTTTACTTTGTTTATAGGTCAAGGGGAATCGGGAAGACATTCCCATACAAAACTATCATCTCAAGATTAAGATCAGAACGTATGATTGTCCTTGCGGTGGCTTCCTCATGTACATCCTTTCATAAAGTTTGCCTCCTTGCTTCAATATTCGTAACAAATACGCCACAAGTCACGGCAAGGTATAACTACCTCAGCACTGTCTGGCTTATTTAATTACTACAGGGATCACTTCCTTACTCTTACCAGGCGACCGGACTGCATATAGCAGGATTGTCATCCCACTCGAGCTGCTAGAAAATAGCACATCTGGCATAAAACAGAACACCCATTTAGCTGAACTATTGCAGTAAGTGCAGCTGATTATTTGGGACGAAGCGCTGATGACCCAAAAATATGCTTTTAAAGCGCTTGACAGGACACTCCGCGACATACTAGGGTATAAAAACCCAGAAAAAAGAAACACCATTTTCGAGGGAGTTACAGTCTTGCTGGGAGGTGAGTTTAGACAGATTTTCTCAGTCATACCAAAAGGCAAGAGGGCTGAGATTGTTCAAGTGTGCATAAACCGTTCAGAACTGTGGAAATCTTGCAAGGTTTTCACGCTAACTCAGAGCATGAGGGTCAACGAGTATTCTGTAAATGGGGAGATTGATAATCGCAAAAAACAGTTTAATAAATGGGTCCTAGATGTGAGAGACGGGACTATGGAAGCCAAAAAAGGAAGATGAGCACGAGGCAACCTGGATTTAAATTCTAGAAGATTTTATTATTAACGCAGCAGAATCTCCTATAGAACAGATTTTGAAAGAAACATTCCCTGATTTCACAACCAGGAAAAGTGACGGTGCATATCTAAAAGAACGGGCGATCCTAACACCAAGAAATGATGATGCCGATGCAATCAACGCTTATATGTTTGAAAAGTTGCCAGGCCCAACAATGACATACAACAACGCATATGAGGTCTGCAAAGGATTGACCAATGTCCTAGACCAACATAATCTATATCCCGCAGAGTTTCCAAATTCATAAAACTTCCCTGGAATGTTGCCTCATGCCCTCAACCTAAAGAAGGAACTTCCAATAATGCTCTTACGTATTGTAAACCCCAGCCAGGGTCTATGCAACGAGACACGACTGATCATCACTGACCTAGGGCAGTTTGTTATTCGGTCCCAAATCCCAACTAGATCAAACGTAGGGGAGACCTTCCTTATACCGCGAATAACACTCACATCCACACAAACACAATGGCCTTTCATAATGAAACGGTGACAATTCCTTGTCAAACCATACTACACCATGACAATAAACAAAAGCCAAGGGCAGTCTCTTAATTATGTAGGTATCTACTTGCCTAATCATGTGTTCAGCCACTGCCAACTCTATGTAGCCATATTGCGAGTCACAAGCCCAACCGGCCTAAAAATCCTAATGACTGAAGACGAAGACACTGGACTAAAGCACCGAACACGCAACATTGTTTTCAAGGAGACTTTCGACAACCTATCATAACAGCCTAATGTACACGCAACATTGTTTAGAAAGAACCTTTTAACTACTTATCGTGACTCATTCACGTGCTATTGTAATGATGAGTAAGTTCGGCTATTGTTCTATTTCCATTGGAAATCGCATTATGTTCCTAACACTAACAAGCCATCTATCTTTTAATCACAGTCAAGCCATAAACCAGAAGTGAAATAAACATAAAAAAATATCAAACTACATTAAACAAAACAGCAAACACATTCCTTTTAATTAAAGCCATAACTTTTAATTTCATTAACAAATATCACATACATACAACTTCTAAACATCCACACAACTTTCATACTTCAGATAAACATAAACCACAAACGCAGACTACACATTCAAAAGACTAAACAAACTTAAAAGAGGGTCAATAGAACAAAAGATACCCATCCTCTTCCCTAACCAGAGTTGCTTGCAGCATCCATCATCTCGACATGTTCCTCTTTCGACTCAATCTCCTCCTCAGCCTGAGTAATCAAGTCATTCAACCCCATTAACTTTTTGTTTTCACCACACCTATCATCTCTAAGAGACATCAAGGTATCATAAACTTTTCCTGGATCCTCCAATGCTTCCAATTCGGCAATGAGTGCATTCAACTGAGCAATCAAATTCCTTGCAGTTTGGGCTTCTTCACGCATTCGGTTAACGAAACGGTGACCTTCAGCAATTTGTTGAGCCATGAAAAATTTCATATACTTCGGGATAGCAGTCTCACTACTGAAATCAACTAGATCATCGATCACACGCCTTGCAACTTGGTTTCCTGCTCCGGGTGCTGCCATTGCTATCCAATTTTTATGAAATAGAAAGTTAACCGATTCAATAAAGTAGGTGAATATTTGACTGGTGGTGGAGTGAGTGAGGAAAAGAGTAACATATATGGGGGTATTTAAAGCGGATTGTGTGGTGGAGAATAAGGCAGCCCACCATCATTGCTATGGAAGCTCAGGCGGCGTAACAGAGACAACCCTTTCATAGCCCGGTCAAGTCATATTAACAGGAAACCAATTCCCTACCTTTCACAAAGTAAACCCTCCAACTACCCAAAAAAACATAAAATACACCCTCACACTCCATAAAAAGCACAAACTAAACCCATAACACTTAACTTTTAAACATAAACCCTTGCACAAACTAAACCCTCCAACTACCAAAATAACATAAACTAAACCCTCACACTCCTTATCTAGCACAAACTAAACCCCTTACACTTAACTTTTAAACATAAAACAACCCTACACATCATTTTGCTTTACCACAAATTGTTGAATTTAGTTCACGCCAAGTAGCATCGATTTGGCTAAACGGATGGTTGACAACGTCAATACAACTTGACATAGTTGCAACACTTAGGTTAAATTGTTACCCAAACCGTTTTTGTGGTCAGATGCTATGCGTTCAACAAATGACTTTGTTCAAGCTTAAAGTGTTTTATAGAAATAATGTGCATTAAGTGTTTCATACACTACTCAAATGAGAAAAGTAACTTACCCCTCTTTCATAATTTCAGTTGAATTGATATGAACTTGAAACTGTAAGAATCGTAACAACCCGGTAACAATAAAAATTTTGCCACACACCAAACCCGGTGCAACGCACGAGTGTGGTCAGACCTCATTGTGTATATGAACAAAAATGAACTACATTGATACATCAATCCACCCAATTTATGCCAATGCCGCGCGTTCATTAAGGTTCACAATAAGTGATTCAGTGTCTTGTATTGACTCAGTTCAATAGAAATCATTTAAGTATATCCATGTTATACACATTTTCTATTCTTAGATGTTGAACTTATTTCTGTTGATTTAAACAAACGGTGTTAGTGTGTTACATTTAATTTTTACATTTAGCAGTGCGGAAAAATCTTAAATTCATCCACACTTAAAAGTGTGAGTTTTTTTTTAATACACTTATAAGTGTCGAAAATCTATTCAACACTTATTAATCTAACCATCTTTTACACATTATCAAGTGTTTAATAAAATTTTGCGGTTTTTAAAAGTGTGTAGATTGAACATTTTTTTTAGTGAGTATGTTCCATTATATTTGCCTAAATATAAAAATTAAAGTGTAGCAAGGAAATCGAGGCCAAACAATATTTCTTATTAGATTGTTAGAAGAACGATATGTTGAATGGCCTTTTGTTAGCCTTATAAATGTATACGAACAGATCAAGAAAGGTTCATGGAATACGCAATGCACACAATCTTCCTCTACGTTCTTCTCCTATTTTATGATTAGTCATCGATGTTTCCGTTATTGCAGATTTGTGTTCTTAGCCTAAAAGTCATCACACCCATATGAAATAATTTACATTTTGAAACCCAAAAAAGCCTCCAATCCCCACCTGTACACCACACACCCTATAAGTTTATATTAGGCTTGAAAATGATGTAAGAACGTAGGGGGGATCATTGAGGGGGCCTCGTTTGCGTGCCAGCTCATGAATGTCCCTCACAATGTCAAAAACAGCCTCTGGTTGAGCTAGTTTTAGGGCATTCTCGGACATTCTTTTGTGCTCGTCTGCATTGTTACTGAACCATCCCGCCACTATTCTGGCCGTCTCTCTTGAGCTACGGGTAAAAACACCAGCCCCGTTATTCACTACATAAGGCACATTTCCTTTTTCCTGTTAATCCATAAAAAAATACACACATTTATGTTACTAGGTGTATCTGGAGATTACCAATGTACCGAAGGTACTAAAACAGTAAGCAGATATAATAACATTTAGTTTTTGCATACTTGTCCTGGAATATAGTCATTGAGGATCAACGGAAGCCCTCTAATCAGCGCTTCCGCAATTGTACCTGGTCCAGCCTACAAAATCAAAATAAAACCCCAGAACAAGCCATTATTAATATAATGAATTGGTGAAATTATATGTGATCCACAAGGAATAAAATCATACTTTGGTAATAATGCAGTCACAAGCGCCCATCCATTTTTGCATCTGCTTCTCGAATCCTCTAACCTACAACCAAAATGCAAACAAAAAAGTATGAATATCCCAAATTATAAGAAGCTTTTACTTACTTTATTTCTAATTAACACGAATTTACCTTAACGGGGATCTTCCAGTCTAGACATTCAAGAGACAATGCCAAGGATTTGTTTCGACCACATATTATAACCATTTGTCCAAATGGTTTTCCTGATTGTTGATCAAAAAGAGCGTCCGAAAGAGCCTTTGCAGTCATTTTTACTGGGCCCATCCCTTCACCACCTCCCATTAACAAGACCGCGGGTAGATTTGGATCCATTTCCAACTCTTCCCTCAAGTAATTCTGTGTCAAATACGCGAAAAGCCAAATTAAGCCCAACATAAACGTAAACTGCTCGATATGCTAGTAACCAATGATTATATTGCAATGATAAAGATGCATGATAGTATGTATGTGGATACAAGGCTTCAATGAAGTAAATAATCTAAAAGGTGTTCAACGTGCACATTATAACTCATTGTCATGAATTATCAGGGATAATACAGTACAG
>BQNB010087113.1:0-26509 GCA_026074375.1 Tanacetum coccineum
GATTTGCGCTATAGAGCACTCAAGGGTAAGCCGCTGAAGCAATATGAAGTCACCCAAATGATGCGTAACTTGGTTAAAAATCAATGGTGTGCAGCTCATCATGGTACTAACACGATGAACGCCGTCAAGGCTATGACTAAACAACAGTTGATTGAAGAGTACGAGTATATCTGCAGACATCTTGAAAAGGATCGCTTGTTGAGTGCTCAGTACAACCTTTTTTGACCCAAGCCTGCCATTTCTGAGCCTCCTTCTAAGAGATAAAGGGTTGAACATGCTTCCTCCCAGCCAGATAGTGTTCCTGCTGCTATAACTCATACTGCTGATGATCCTGATTCTGCTGGTGGTGGTAGCTCTAATCCTGCTGCCTCAGCTCCTCCAATGGCTGGCTCTGCTGCTTCCAATCCTGCTGGTGGTACATTTGATGCTACAGGTATTGACTCTACTGTCCCCACTACAGCAGCTTTGGATTCTGTTGCTTTACGTCATGAGATTGAAGTTTCACCTTTTGCCGACTCTACTGATAGTTCTTCACCGTCCAATGTTCTGTTTGAATCCACATCAGGGGGTATTCTTGATTTTTTTTCTTAAAAGTGATGAGGAAGAGCATATTGGTTTGTCTCGAGTTGCTGCTGACCCTGACTCGGATGATGAAGTGCTTGCTGAGATTATCTTTCGGGGTAAGTCTATTTCGGGTGATGGTGTTGTGTTGGTGGACAGGCTTCCTGATGATGAGATTGTTGATCCACGGGTTAAGGTGGAAACTGTTTCTGATTATGCCTCTTCTCCTCCTCGGACTCGTCGTAAACATCTTGGGGTGAGGAGTGATGACTGCCTATGGGATAAACCTGTTGAGGATTTTTTCAGTTCTGAGAGTGAGAGTGATGATGACATGGAGAATTATATTCCTCCTCTTCCATATGGTGAATTTCAAGATTGGGAGATGGTGAGTTGCCCGCCTGGTAACAGTTATATTCATGTTTATTATCAGCAGAACAGGCGGCGAAAGTACTTTACCTACTTGAAACAGTTGCTACCTCATGTTTATCGTGAGGATATTCTTCTTTTGCGACGACGGATGAATAGGTACTTTCGATTAAATGCCTATGGGATAAACCTGTTGAGGATTTTTTCAGTTCTGAGAGTGAGAGTGATGATGACATGGAGAATTATATTCCTCCTCTTCCATATGGTGAATTTCAAGATTGGGAGATGGTGAGTTGCCCGCCTGGTAACAGTTATATTCATGTTTATTATCAGCAGAACAGGCGGCGAAAGTACTTTACCTACTTGAAACAGTTGCTACCTCATGTTTATCGTGAGGATATTCTTCTTTTGCGACGACGGATGAATAGGTACTTTCGGTTAAACCCAGATGTAAACATTGGTTTAGACCTCTGGAGGGATGTGAACATGTTGTGTCAGTCACTTCATTCTGATGACGTGGAAGACTTTTGGCGTACACAAGATGAATGGATTGTGTGTAGCTGGAAATTGTACCCCAAGAGCTCTGTTCATGTACTGGATTTAATGAATGGGAAGACTGTGTATATGTTTGTGGACAAATTCTATCCTATACGGGCAACACTACTTGAACGGATGTTACGCCACAGGCTCACAGTTCCACCATCATACTGTCGGGATGTTGTTGTTGCTGGGAGTGTTATTCAGACGGTCCAGACTAGCTTACGGCAATCTTGTGAGTGTCTTGCCTCTGCGCCTTTGTAAGTGTTTTCTGAGTTAGTGTTTGTCGTTACTTTACTAGTTTAGTTGCATTTGTTTAAAAATAAAAAATAAATAAAAAAAATAAAATAAAATAAAATAAAATATGTTCTCTTAGAGATAGTGTTGTATACTTTTGGTGTTAGTGCTTGCACTGCACGACAAATGGTTTTCAGCTCACCATGGCTCACTGCCAAGAAAGAGTCTGGCTCACCATTGCAAACGGCTTTGGTGTGTAACTCAAATCCGTTGATAGTTGACAATTTACTAAAAATTGTATGGTTATTGACTCACCATATTACTCTGTGTATGAAGAGTTGGCTAGTCCTGAGCGAACGGCTACAGGTAAAGACGTGTCAAATCCGTTGTATGGCTGTGACGGTTTGCCAAAAACTGTCAGGGTATTCCAATTCACCCTTGATTCATGTTCTGAGAAATTGGACTGGTTTTGTTACACCAGGGTGTTTGTTATCACCAAAGTATCAACTAGCCCAAGAGTGAGTAGCTACTTGGTAAAGGCTTATCAATCTACTTATGTTGCTGCAAAGACTGGAAGCTGCTGTTCTTTGATGTTGCTGCCTCATTTGATTCTGCTGTTCATCGTGTTCATGCTGTTTCATTTGATGCTGCTGTGGCTTCTACAGTTGCTGCTGCTTGTCTTGATGCTGCTGCTTACTTTGTTTCTGCTGCTCCTCCATCCTCTTGCTTCGAGAAGATCTATCTAGAAACTTGGAATTAACGGAGTCAACACCAAGTTTAGGGGAGGATTGTTGGGAGTAATTGAAAAACGACTAAGTGTTGTTTCTGCTGTTAGAAATATTCATTTCTGCTGATGGCATTAAGTCATTCCTGCTGATTATGTTTCTGCTGGTCATGTCCTCGTTTATGCTGACAGAGATAGAATCAGCTGATCTTATTTATAGACGTGATTAATGTAATTAATATCTCATTAATATAGGAATGAGATATATTAGGAAGAGATTGATATTACGCGTTTTGAGGTAGAGATTGATGTATATCTCTTACGCAATTTTAGGAATCTTGTTTAGCAATTTAGGGTTTCTTCTCTATAAAAGAAACCTTTAGCATTAGGGTTTTGTACCGATTCACAAATCACAAAAACAATTTATTATTAATAGAGAGATCCATAGAGGATCATTGGTTATATTTGTTCTTCTTTATTCTGTATTGTTTAGTTTCCGCCTAAACAATTGTTAGAGTCTCTCACGTATATACTTGTGATTACATAAGTACTATACAACCACAAAGGCTAGAAGATCTATCTAGTTACAGATCCTAACAGGGACAAATATATTCTTTATGATATTTGAATTTTAGAAGACCGGTGACGAGATCGTTTTTAGCAAGGTCATTTATGGTGTCAAAATTGAGGTGGGATAAACGTTGATGCCATAACCAAGACTTGGTAGAAGTAGCACGAGCCATGAGGCAAATTGGAGAGGTAGAGGCCACTTCATAAAGATTGATGGTGTAAAGGTTTGTTGTACGATTTCCTTTCAACAGACCAACTCCTAGATTTTTGACGAAACATGTGTTCCTTCTGAAAACGACCTTTAAATCTGAATCACAATACTGCCCAATCGAGAACAGGTTGTGCCCCAAGCCCTCAACGAAATGAACCCTGGTGATCATATATTTCCCCATTGAAGATCACCATATCCCAAAATAGCAGCAATATGATCATTTCTAAAGCGGACAGTTCCTAAGAACTTCCAGACAAAGTTTATTAGAAGCTTCAGATTTCCTATCATGTGCTTTGAGCACCCTGAGTCGACGCACCATAAACAAATTGGATGACCTGCCAAAGAAAAAGTAGAATCTGGAAACCGTTTTCTTATAGGTTCCTGAGGGTTAGAAGTACATGCATTATCACCTACAGAAATGTCAGACTGACATTCAGATTTACTAGGAAGCTATTATTTTTCCTTTAAGGTCAAAGATTCTTGTAGGTGGTGACCACCTAAGGATCAAAAATGACATATGGTAAAAAGTCTTGTGAGTCCATTCCTGCTGAAGAGTCTTTGCCTTAACCCTGCTATTATTGAACTAAAACAAGTGAATATGTCATGTGTAAGTTAAGTTAAGTTGCTGAATCACCTGGTTTTTCCTCAATCTGTTTGTTCTAAAAATAAAAATGTTAAGAAAAACAGATAAACTTTGGAAAAAACAATAAGATCTAGAGGTAATCAAAGGAGGATGGGAATGGTATGATGAATCAAAAGTTAGGAGATAATTTTGGTTCAAATTAAAGCTTGCTTGTTTGTGGTAGTTTTGATCACTTGCAACACCCTGTAAACATAAGAAAAAGGATGAATTAAACAAGAACTGGTTTTAAACCAGTATGGAATAAGTCATGAAAATGTGAATAACCAGAATTTGTTCAAAAATCCCTTGCATAGAAAAACATCTAATTACAACAGATGTATTACTCAAGAATGTTAAGGGTACAAGATATGATTCTTCTAAAACAAAAACAAAGGTGAATCCGGTTAAGGCCTTAGCTAAGTGGGTTTGGAAACCAAAACAAGCTGTTTTAGAACATGTATCCAAATCGTCTAGAGCATCAAAAGTTTTAACCAGATATGATTATGTTGATGTCTATGGAAGATTCAAGTCGGTTCTGGCTTGGACTTCCAAAAGCACTAATCCTTTCTTGTCTTGTGTTTCCTGTATATTAAAAATAAATAATAAAAAAGTGAAAAGTTTATGCTGCTTGTTCGATTCATTCTTGCTGGTTGGGAAAATGTTTTATGATACTTATTCTTCTTTCCTGCTGGTATCTTTTTGTTGCTGCTGTTTGTTAGTATTCCTGCTGACTACGTGTTCGATTCCTGCTGGTCACGAGTTTATGGTTTCTGCTGTTCGGGTTATTATTGTTTCGTTTAAAAAAAAAAGCTACATTTGAGGGGAGGCTAAATACCAGTTTGAGGGGAGGCTTATTATGAGTGGTTTGTGTCTATTTGAGAAGGGTTTGGGTGTTGGCTAACCACCACACAACAAATGGTATCAGTTTCACATGCCTTAAAGCATAAGAACTGGCTAGTCCCAGGAGCAAACGGTGCTTGGTAAAAGACCTTTCAAATACCGTTGATGGTACCTTGCCAGGTTACCAAAAACTGGATGGTTATCACTTTCCATATTCTTGAATTGAAAAGTGGCATGTCATAGCAAACGGTTTGGGGAAAGACTTTTCAAATCCGTTGATAGTGTAAGTTTGCTAAAAATCCTATGGCCTTCACTCACCATGTTCTTGTAACAAAGAGTGGCTAGTCCAAGAGAATTGATAAGATCGTTTAGCCCATCTAGGATATGTTTTACAAATAACTTATATACGCAGCGGAAATTAAAGAACAATAAGTTATTAAACAAGGTTTTAACCGAACGTTCATGCTCAATATTATTAGTACGTTTAACTAACTTGTAACATGGATCCTTGATCCTTGAGGTACTAATACTTATAGACGACTATAACACGTCTATTAAATAACTAACTAATACATAAACTAACTATTAGACTCTCATTGGGAGAGATCTAACTATGATGGATAATCAAACTATTCACCCTACCTCTCTTTATATACTAGAGAGGCTAGGGTTTACAAGAAAACCTTAGTCAAACATATCATAATGTTGATTTTGTAACTTCCAATCATCATTTAATGTTATAGTCAAATAGTCCAACATATCATATTTATGTTGATTTTGGAACTTCCAATCAACAATTAATGTTTTAGTCAATGTCCACAACCATATCTTATTAAGTATTCTTGTTTCATTTATCTTTATATTAATGCTTATGTAGTTTTGTAATCACAAATCTCAGAATCCCAACAATCTTCCCCTATTGATATTTACAAAATAGTCTCCATGAATGAAACAATCTTCAAAGCTTCCCCTTGACTTAAGATCTCCTTGAACATGCCACCACATAAAATAATAAGCTGCAAATCACGAATCTTCTTCCCCTTTTTGTAATCATCCAATAGGGGTCATCTGTAGATAAGCAACTTGTGAACACTTCCCCTTAAGTGGTACATGTAGATGGTTAAACATGTTAACAATAAGCTTCCCCTGAAAGTATGCTAACCATCTCTTGAATCTCGAACTCAGTAGGCTCTATGTAGTGATCACTGATGAAGAAAATAGAGTATAACGAATTTGATGAAGAAGTAGAATCTCCCAAACTTATGTCTTATATCTTGTACTATCCACGACGTTGAACTCATTCTCTCAATATATAAGCAGACCTGTGATTCTCTTTGACAAAATCCTCATTCTCTATAAAGAGACACTGAGACAATAAGTAACTCTTAAGTCGATAGCGAATGTGAGCATTGAGCACCTTAAGAAAAATCACACATTCCTAGATTTTGCAAGTCTTCGTCACCATACAAAACAAACAAGTTACCTCCTGCTAAAAGGTATGATAAGAACACGCATCTGTGAAACTCAACTAAACATCAAATAAGCAATATTCAATTTTCTTCGTAATCACCTCTTCAATAAATCCAAAATGAGCCATAAATCAATAAGAATAAACTGTTATGATAACTGGTCTTCCATCGAGATCTAAACCTTCATCATAAATCCAATTATACCAAGAAACCCTTGAATAATAACAATACTTGAAGATCGTATTGCATACCAAAAAGGTAGTAGAGGGACGATCATAAAGATTGTTATAGCAATTTAACTCCAAAACCCTATAAAACTTTTACCACAAATCGGTTTCTTGGAAAATTAGGGTTTTTGGGTTTCTTCAAAACATTGTAATCCCTAGATCGAGAGCCTACCAGGCCTGATTACCAATTGTAAGAATCGTTTAGCCCATCTTGGATATGTTTTTACAAATAACATATATACGCAAGCAGGAAATTAAAGAAACAATAAGTTATTAAACAAGGTTTTAATCCGACGTTAATGCTAATATTATTAGTAGTTACCTAACTGTAAACATGGATCCTATGTCCTTGAGGATACTAATACATATAGACGAACTATAAACAGTCTATAACTAAATACTAACTATTACATAAACTAAACTATTAGACTCTCATTGGGGAGGATCTAAACTATGATGGATAATCATAAAATTAAAAAAACTATTCACCCTACCTCTCTTTATATACTAAAGAGGCTAGGGTTTACAAGAAAATCTTAGTCAAACATATCATAATGTTGATTTTGTAACTTCCAATCATCATTAATGTTTTAGTCAAAGTCCAACATATCATATTAATGTTGATTTTGTAACTTCCAATCAACATTAATGTTTTTAGTCAAATCCACAAATTCATATAAGGACCTTATGTTTCATTTATCTTCATATAAGGTCATATGTAGTGTTGTAATCATCAATCTCAGATAACAACATGGGCAATTCCGCGACATAACTTTAAATATTTGTCAGACTCCTCAAGAAATCTCTCCTAACACACAGTAGTGCTAGTTCCTGGAAACGTTGGTTGTACCCAATCACATCAGTACCCTTCACTTTCAAATTCCACAATTCAGCCTCGAGTTTTCATCTCGTTCCTTGGACAGTAATTTTTTGTCATTTTCTTTCTCAGATCGGGCAATGTCATTGCATATGCAACATCATGACTGACAGTCAAAACATGGGATATTTCCACCATGTTAGTAGCCCCTGCTAGATGAGTACAAAAAAAAAAAGTGTGGAAAACTTAATTGATTTCCACAAGCATTGCTTATGCGGAAAACAGTCTCCATCCTTTTGAACCATTGAATTAATTCAACAACTCCCTCAGTGCCTTTGAAATATAGAGGTTTGCACTTCATAAAGTCTTGGTAAGTGCATTATCGAACAATGCGTTCAGTTTATGCCACCGTTCATGAAGTATGGTTGTCATTGCCATTCCTGTTTGCATAATGTGCTGCCAAGCGGCAGTGACACCTTGGTCAATCATTGATGAAAGGATGGGCATTAGTGACCGATGTGTGGTGGTTGCTGTTGGGCTTGGGTTGTTGTGATCCGGTTGATTGACCTTGTGGTCTTATTTTGGTGCCATTTTCCTTCACTCCTAGGACATATACAATACCCGTTAGATTTCATTAAATTCATACCATGACATGGGAATATACATGATAAATAATAGTGAGAAATCACATCAACACAGTGAATTACAACTGAATTGTAATCAAACATTGATATAACCAATCGACATTCATTCATAAACAATTCGATTCTCAGACATGACATTATACAACCATTCCATATTAAATTGAAAACATAAAATGAATGGTTCAGATACAAAATGATCATAATGATTAGGTTACAAAATAAACATAACAACCTAAAGCCTTACTATCCGGGATTAAACCTGTAATACTTAGTAGGCCATATACAAAATGACTAGCCATAACATGATCTAATCTATGAACTGCTACCAGCCTCCTCTGGCAGCTCTGGTTGTGCAGGACCTCCAGCGGGTCCCTGCTGTCCCTGTAGTACGGTAACCTACCCCTGCAGTGCTACCACCTATCCCTGTAGCGTGGTCACCTGTCCCTGTAATGACTGCATCACTATCAGTGTCTGTATAAGCTGCTGCTATCGAGTATGACCAGCTTTCCTCAGCTCTCTCATCTTTACAGATCTCCTTTGGTCTGCCTTCAGCATCTCTGAAATCACAGCCTGTCTCCTGCGATCAGCAGCATGCAACTCTCTAATCTCTGACATCTGACCTAGTACGGTAGTGCGTAGTGACATAACCTCTCTGCGGGTAAGATCACTCGCATCCATCGATCGCCTCCAAGCCTCTCGGGACAATCTAGCCTCTGTCTCCATCTAATGACGTGTATATGCATGTGCTCGTCTGTCTCTAAACAACATATTGAGCCGACCAGCCAACAGCTGTCTCTGACTCTGCTCATCATCTAACCTCGTATAAATCTCATTCGTGTCTTGCCTAACCCTAGTCTCAAATGTTGTCATATGTCGACCCAACTCCGTGTTAGTACTAACTGGTGCCCCTTGTAGGGTCTCAACTATCTCATCCTACGAGTCAGTGATCCCATATCCAACCTCTCTTTTCGGATCGCGCCTGATCTCCCTATCCATAGTAGCTACAAACATATAGTCTGCCCTAAGACCTCTAGCCAGTCTAGCAGCAGCAGATGAACTCTCTCCTACCTCGTATCTAGGACCAAGAGCGATACCTAACCTCTTTCGAGGTGGTAAGGTAACCTCGGGTTTGTCCTCCCTACGACTAGTAGAGGGTAGTAGCAATGGTGGTGATGAAGTAGGAACTGCTATGGGCAAGGGTGGTGGTATCCATGATGATGGTGCATTCTCGATCTAGTGGGGAGAGTATGAAGGGTGGTGGTAATGGTAGAGAATGGGAAGTAGATGCGGCCTCAGCTCTCATCCGGATCATCGCAGCTTGATAGCTAAGGAGACGATTGGGCTAGGTAGGTGGTGTGGAGATAACACAAGTGAGGGTGGTGATAGTAGTAGTGATGGAGAAGGTATATGGGGAAGTGGTGAAGACCATAAGGAGAGTGGTGATGATGGTGGAGTAGATATAGCGAGAAGTCTAGCAACCTCTGCATCAGACCATACTGGTGTAGGTACTGGAGCTGGAATAGAAATCCTAGCTGTCACACGATATGCAAGGTGTGGTGGTGGTGTGGCCGCAGACTCATCAGTCTCAAACGGCTCTGTCTCCTCCGCAGATGGGGGCCTGATTAGTAGCTGGTAAAGCAACAACTACAGAGTCGGCAGGAGCTAGGTGCTCCTCCTCCTCCTCATCATCATCGGCCTCGATGTCCATATCATCATCCTCATCATCCTCTGATGAACCCTCCTCATCATCGCTCGATCATCCTCTCTTTAGAACTGGATAATCGACAGGATCCTCCTTGGGGTCCTCATTGTCATCCTCCTTCGGGTCCGCCTCAGGATCAGACTCCGGGACATAGTCAGGTGATTGAGCAGTGGGTGAGGCATCCTCAGCATCTGGCTGATCCTTAGCAACACTCTCATCATCAGCATGCTCTGGGCCTGGAACATAATCTGGCGAAGGTGGTGCCTGCTCTGGCTCCTCAGGGCTAGGCATGTAATCTGGAGAGGGTGGGGCCTGAAGAGCTGCCTCCATGTATGGGTCCTCTAGCATCCCAGGCAGCTCAAGGTACTCGTGATCATCGGCTCTCGGTGATCCTATGTTTGATAAACCCTCAAATAGGCTGGAAACCTTCGTGTATGTAACCCCCGATTCATCTTGGAATTGACCATGGACTGAATCTAAAAATCAAAATAGCTTATATTAGTTTTAATATAAGACTCTTATAGTAATATACATTTTTTATCATAACATGTTATCAAGTATGAATGCATCTAGTCCATACCAAATCTAATGCAACAAGTAGTGTATTCATGAATGTATGCACATATGTATGTCCCGTGTAAAACCCCTTTGTATGAATTCGATGTTTGAAAATGGTTATAGTCCAGCAAAAACATTTGACCTGGTTCTCTATAACCTTGGCTCTTGATACCAATCTGTAACACCCCCAAATTGGGTCGCAGCGGAATAAGGGTCCGGGGCCGTGTTATTCTTAGATCAATAACACCAAGATGTTTTAGAAACGACCAAAAAAGTCATTTAAAACTGATACATTGGAATTAACAAAGTATTTGTTACATAAGCCGAAGCTTCACTTGTCCACTTGTTCAAAATATAAAGATTTCTAGCCCATAACAGTTATACAAAATGTAATGCGACAAAATCCACTTGAATCTTTATAGCCATGTTACCGAAAATATTGACCACCAATGTAACCTTGTACCTTGAAATCCTGAGAAAAACATGCTTAAAACGGTCAACATAAAGTTGGTGAATTCATAGGTTTATATTTGTATAAAACAGAATCGCAAGATTTCCCCCGTGACTATGCAACATGTACACTCGTCACAAAAATTAGCATTTCATTTTCCTAAGCCCATGAAACTAAAGCTCGACATAAATGAATACCATATAAATGGGCTACATTGCCCATGACGATGTTCTAGCCCAAAACATCCCTTGATCCGCCATGTTATATGTTCGTTCCCCAGTGATAGCTAATCACCCGAACGGGGGCGTCATCTCCAAATAGATCTATTTATAACACCCGCGCTCACCCTCCAGGTGATTTACAGTTCATGATAGTGGGCACATTGGGTTATTTCTACTTAGGCAAAACACGTAATCAATATAATTTATCCACTTGCGTCCATTTATAAAAATGAAGCATGTTCTCACCCCAAAATATATATAAAACCAGTAAAACATGGGGCTATGAACTCACCTTGAGTGAGCGAATAACAAGTATATCGCAGATAATGCGTCACGTAAATCGTCAGATGCAACCTATTTAATTCAAGGTTGTATAAGTACTAATCACATTGGGTAATTACTACCATGCATAATTCTATATAGCTAATCACCATCTAATCGTTTTGGAAATATTGTGTTTAATAAGTTAAAACGTTTATATTTCTCGTTGTAGTAAAACTGGCGTAACTTTCGCGTTTTAAGCCCGATTTTGACGTTTCTTATGCCCACGCTTTCGTATTAGGACGAGTTATCATAATTTGACATTTTCATATTTTTGATCCTCTGATGAACAGTACTTTTTACTGTTCACACCAGTTATAAAGTTATTTTTATAGTTTCAGTTATCGTAAAACCCGTAAACGTCGTATTTTATTCGTTATAGCTCCGTTTTTAACGATTCTTTCGAGCACGTTCTCGTAATTGAAAGTTCTACTTATTTATGAGGTTTACAAAAATAATTATTTCTGTCATTATAAAAAGTTTTTATAAAAATTCTTTCACGACTCCGTTTATTAACGTATAACTTGTTTTTACCGTATCTTTTTTTGTTATTAATCCGTTTTTCAAGTTCTTTATATATCCAGGATCGTCATGAGACGTATTGATTTTATATAATGTCAAACCCACTGTTTGAAATTCGAAATACAAACAGCCCTTATGAATCCATACTTATACTTTTATTTAAAGCTTATTTTATGTACTTTCACTTTTGTAACTTACCACAAGTCTCATATACCACATGTATTATAAGTGATACATATAATATTGTCCATAAGTTCATTCTTTGGGCATAGAAGCAGTCTCCTCTGCCTCATGGGTGGGTTGAATTGGTTCTGGTGAAGGGGATGGTTGAGTGGGTTGTGGAGATAATGATGGTGAAGATGTGATCCTTGAGGGTGATTGCTGTTGCTCTTCATCATGTGCTTGTACCAACATACTCTCAAACAATGGTGTCACTACCCCTGAATACCCCTTAGAGGCTCTCCTCATATTACTAAATAGTTTACTTGTAAGAGTAGGAGTGGGATAAGTTCTAGTATGAGGTAAGAGTAACCTTTGTTGTTTGTTAAGAAGGAGTTGAATAAACCTGGGATACAATAAGAATTTGTGTGGGCTATCCAAATTCTTAACCATAGCTTCAAAGATGAATTTAGAAAAGTTAAACCTCCTGCTTGTAGCTAGACAGATGAGTGCTGTAGCAATGTTGCTACTGAATTGATCCCATGCAGTCTTCTTGGAGCTCAGACAATGTAGAATTGTGTGAATAAAGAACTTCCATTGAGGTGAGAAATGATCATTAAAGAATGTAAGGCTTTCAGAATTAGTCACATACCCTATATGAGCTAAGTGCTCAAATATTTCTTCATTGGAGAGTGAAGAAATGCCTTCTGCATCATCTAACTTCAAATGTCTTTTTAAAGAATCTTTAGTTATGAGCTTTTCATGTCCATCAATAGTTGCAGAAATAGCTTGAAGTCCTTCCTCAGTAGTGCTCAAAATAGCAGTTTCCTAAAATTGTTCAATAAGGGACACAAAAATGATAGGATTTTCAGTGAGAGCATAGTATATATGGCTTGAAGTAAGAAAATCTATAATTTCATCAAAACCCTCACTACTTTCAGATTTAACCAAATATGCGACCATATTATGCTTGTCGCAAAATTCTAACTGTGCCATTTGATGAATGAAAAGTTGATGAATGAGGTGGGATTAGTTTATGTGATAAAGTGTAAGGTTCTGGTAGAGTGAATTGAATTATGAGTGAGGTTTAAAAGAGTATGCTTTTAGTGTTCATGAAATTAAAACCATAATCCATCATCTGATTTTGTATCTATAGTACTTGCCCATAACAGTGAGCAGCTGCAACATATTCGGCCTCAATAGTAGAATTTTCCATAATAGTCTGCTTCTTGCATTGCCAAGATATCAATCTTCTACCAAGAAATTGACAACCACCTGTTGTTGATTTTCTGTCAAGGCTGGCTCCTCTACAGTCACTGTCTGAGAAACCTTCTAGTTCAAAAGGTGAATCCCTAGGATACCATAAACCTAATTTTGGTTGATGTTTGAGGTACCTAAAAATCCTTTTTACTACATTTAAGTGTGAGGTTTTTGGAGTGACTTGAAATCTAGCACAGGCACACACAGCAAACATAATGTCTGGCCTGGATGCAGTAAAATACATCAGGGAACCAATCATAGATCTGCAGATATGTACATCTACATCTTTACCATCTTCATCCTTGACCAGTGGCTTATTAGACTCAATAGGAATAGTAGCTGTTCTTATGGACCAAAAATCAAACTTCTTAAGGATGTCAGCTACATACTTATCCTGACTAATAAAGATTCCATCAGGTTGTTGCTTCACTTGAAGTCCCAAAAAGAAAGTGAGTTCACCCATGGAGCTCATTTGGAATCTTTTGTGCATACAGTCTTCAAACTCTGTACACATAGACTTCTTTGTAGAACCAAAAATAATGTCATCCACATACACTTGGACTAACATAATGTCACTCTTTTTCTTCTTGATAAACAATGTTTTGTCTATGGTACCTCTTTTGAAACCATTTTCCATCAGAAAAGAAGAAAGTGTCTCATACCAACCTTTAGGGGCTTGATGAAGACCATAAAGAGCTTTAATCACCTTATAGATTTTGTTTGGATGAGCAGGATCAACAAAGCCTAGAGGTTGATGGACATACACCTCCTCTTCAATAGTGCCATAGAGAAATGCACTTTTAACATCCATTTGGTAGACAGTAAATCCCATGTATGATGCAAAGGCTAAAAATAACCTGATTGCCTCTATCCTGGCAACAGGTGCAAAAACCTCATCATAATCTATTCCTTCCTCCTGTCTAAACCCTTGTGCTACAAGCCTGGCTTTGTTTTTCACAACAATACTTCTCTCATCCCTTTTATTCTTAAAGACCCACTTTGTGCCAATTGCCTTTTTCCCAGATGGCAAATCAACAAGTATCCAAACCTTCTGTAATTTGAACTGCAGCAATTCCTCTTGCATTGCTTCAACTTAGCTTTCATCTTGTAAGGCTTGTGATATGTTTTTGGGTTCTTCTTGGGAGAGAAAGCATGCTAACAAACAGTTCTGATGATCTTTGTGATTAGTTCTATTCTGTTTGGAGATGTAGCTCACCAATGCTTGTTGTGCTGAAGAAGCCTTTTGAATCTTTCCTCTTGTTTGAACTGCTGACTTAGGATCTCCTAAAATTTGAGCTTTTGGATAATTCTTATGAATTCTGAGTGTGGGAATAGGACTGACATTTATGGTGTCATCCATATTATTGAAATCAGCCACTGCTATCACATTCTCATCATCATAGGCTCCATTAAATATGCCATCACTTAAAAATGCATCAGAATCATCTTCCAAATCAGGCATATTTAGATCAATGGGTAAATTAGCATTAGAGAGAGTAGATGCATCAATAGGTATTTTTCCTCCAAGATAGACAAATGATGATTCACCAGCATTTGCACCTATGGGAGTACTAGCAGAACTAACATATGGCGTGGTAGCAGTACTAACAGATGACCTACCAGTACTAAGTTTGTTAATACTGGTAGTTTGAGCTGCCCTCTTTTGAGATGCAATATTCCTCTTTTCTTCTTTAAAAGCTTGTCTTGTGGCATCATCCAGAGTTATAGCAACCACTTCTTGAGCAATCATATTCTTAAGTTTATCATGCAAGACTTGTTCATCTTCTGTCATCTGATGTTGTCCTTCCTTATCAGCAATATCGTCTGAATCTTGTACATCATTGTCTTTAGGAAAACATTCAGAAGGTTTTTCATGTGCAGCTGGAGCAACATCTTCTACTGGAATCCTTGTCCTATGAGGTTGTAGTGGAAGCAGTATGTATTCCTGAGTAGGTCCTTTATCTTTTCCTGATGAACCTGCAACATAAGAATCTTGTATACTTGCATCCATATTAACCTGATTTTCTATACTAACAGGAATATAGTTCATTGAATTGGTGAGAAAATCAAGATCAAACATCCAATTAGGACCAGTTCCTGCCACATTTGGTTGATCTTCAAGAAAATCAATGTGCATATTCTCTTCTACCCTTTTGGTCCTTTTGTTGTATACTCTAAAGGCTTTACTAGTGGTAGAGTATCCAAGCAAATAACCTTCATCATATTTCCCATCAAATTTTCCCAAGGAATCTAAGGTGTTTAAAATGGTCAGGGGCACCCAAAAGGTCTCACAAAACTAATACTAGGTGAGTTACCTATTAATAGTTCATAAGGTGTCTTATTTTGAGGTTTGGTCACTTATACCCTATTCAGTACATAATAGGCAGTATTTACTGCCTCTGCCCAAAATGGTATAGGTAAAAGTGAGTCTGCTAACATAGTTCTAGCTACCTCAATTAGAGTCTTGTTTTTCCTTTCTACAATACCATTCTGCTGTGGAGTTCTAGCCACACTAAACTCCCTTTTTGTTCAGTTCTTAGCACATAATTCATTCATAGCATGGTTCTTAAACTCTGTCCCATTATCATATCTAATGATTTTAACATTATGATTCAATTGGTTTTCTAAGCATATGATAAATTTATAAAGGATTTTAGATGTTTCATCCTTGTTAGCTAAGAAAAATACCTAACTAAATCTACTGAAGTCATCAGTCACAACCAAGCAGTACCTTTTCTTGTTAATACTTTCTACAGAGACAGGTCTAAATAAGTCCATATGAAGTAATTCTAAGGGCTTTCTGATGATTCTTTCTAACTTAGCCTTACAGGAGGCCTTATGTTGGTTACCCTTCTTGCAGGCAACACAAGTGTGGTCATTCATAAAAACTTTTGAAGGTAAACCTCTAACTAGGTGACCTTTAACAAGTTTGTTTATATTTTTGAAATTTACATGACCTAATCTCCTGTGCCATAATTTAGACTCATCTGCTGTTGCATTTGCATATAAATAAGTTATACCTCTAGAGGGAACAATGTTCTTTAAGTCCAAGATGTACACATCATCCTTTCTTGGAGCTCTAAGTACAACTTGACTTTCATCAAGAACCTTAAAGCTAGGAGACAGGATAAGGCATTCAGTCTCAGTAAAAAGGACACTATTTTTCTTGTCACACATTTGTGAGACAGAGAAAAGGTTAAACTTAAGTTCATCTATAAAATAAACATCATCAAAGTCTAAATTAGCAATTTTGATTTTACCTTTACCTATTCTTTTACCTCATTTGGGATCACTTCCAAAAGCCACAAAGCCTCCATTGTAATCTTGATAGTCGGAAAGATAACCTTTATTGCCAGTCATATGGCTAGATCAACCACTATCCACCACTCCATGATCCTGTAGCAAGATCTCTGGATTGCCCTGCACAAAAGGTAAGAGAATTAGTATCTCTTAGGGACCCAAGCCATTACAAACTTGGAAATACCTTTTGGGTCAACATACTCAACCTTCTTGAGCATGAGTGATCCACTGGCTTTGGACACATGATCCAAGTAATTTCCCTTAGGCCTCCAAACCCACCTTGACTTTTTAAAGTCAGTATCCATCTTACCCTTACCAGTATTAACTACTGCTCTTGTCTCAGCAGTAGTCATATTTTAAACCCTAAAAGTTTTAACATCTTGTTTTAAATCTTTGGGTCTAAAAGCTGGTTTTGAGTAGTAAGACCTCTTGATAGGTGAATATGAGCCTCTTGGTCTTACATTGTCCATTCTTGGGTAAATTGGTCTAATAACACCACTAGTTTGTGCTATTTTTGGAGCAAATGGTCTATCAGAACTAACAGGACTAGCAGTACTAACTGGCCTAGCAGTACTAACTGGCCTAGCAGTACTAACTTTGTGAACTGCTCTTTTCTCATTTTGCTTAACAGGAGTAATCAAACCTGTTCTTGTTAGTACTCCTGATGGGACAAAAGTCTTTCTTAAATGAGGGTATTTTGAAATTTTTTGATGATTAACCCTTTTAGTATTATCCCATACTGGTTTGTCCACCCTTGGACCAGTATTGACCACAGTTTTCAGCTTAGGTTCTTGACTCTGTTTGTCATGAAAATTACAATCTTTGATCAAATGGTCAGTACTTTTACAGACAAAGCAAGCTTTTATTTTCTTAAAACCAATTCCTTGTTTCTGAGAAGTTTGACCAATTTTATCAACTCTAGTTTTAACTGTTTGAGTCTCATTAGTCTTAACAGGACTAACTGTTTGCACTTCAGACACATCATCCTCATCATCTGAGTTCCAATCCTCAATGATAACTTTATCTCTGTTAACTGATTCATAGACTGTCTTAGGTTTTTGAGTATTTGCTTCATTTGTTTTACCTACAGTCTCACTTGTTTTAGTATTAAGATCAGTTGTTTTTGACTCAATTATTTTCTTCCTAATGGCATATTCATCTAAACCTGCAAATGATATGTCAGCTCTTGGGGTTAAGAAGTTCCCTGTTATAGGAGGGGGAACAGCATGAAACCCATCTGCTTTAGAGAACCTATCATTTGCTGGTGTGTTCTCTTCATCACTTGATCTGACATCAAAAACACTCAAACTAATCTCACTATCAGTTTCAGAATTGTTACTCATTTCATTCAATTGTGTGCCATATCCTAAACCAGTTTTATCTCTAGCACTCATTTGACTGTTGAGTAATTCATCAAGATTCTTGGATGATTCTTCCCATTTTTCTATCTTTAATTTTAACTCATCTCTTTCCTTAACAACTTTCTCTAATTCCAGGTTAAGGTTGTTAATTTTTATTTCTCTGCATTTAAGCTCATAGTTTTGAAACTCATATTTTTCACCCCAAGCCAGTTCATTCTTTTCATGTACAAGTATCCTAGATTCTAGTGACTCTAAGGCTAACTCATAACCCTGAATTTCTAGTCTTGCTCTGCTATGTTTTTCTCTTTCACTATCATAATTCTTTTGAAGAGTTTTAAAAGATTCAAGACATTGTTTAGAACATTTTTGTACCTCATTGTCAGAAGAACTTGATGAGCTTGAAGAAGAGATTGCCATTAAAGCATAGTTGACTGGTTCTACTTCAAAATCATTACTCCAGTCATAGCCTCCTAGACCATCTTGAGCCACCAGTGCCTGTGATGAAGATTCATTTGTTGGTGCATTGCTCCTGCCATTGTCACCATAAGATCTTTTCCCTTAATTCCTTCCACATCTGCATTCCCTAGCAAAGTGCCCTTTTCTGTGACAGTTATAGCACTCAATTTTTGATTTATCAAGTGATACAGGTCATTTTTATTTGAAATCCATGTTCCTTCCTGTCTTCTGAATGAATTTCCTCACTCTGACAGTCAACATAGCCACCTGCCATCTAAGACCCAATTCTTCCAAGTCATCTTTATCAATCTGCTAAAAATCCTCATTTTCAAGTTGAGGACTGGTTGTTGGTTGTGCAAAGAAAGAGCACGCTACATCATAAGCACATGGGGTACATGAAACTTGACTAATTCCTCCAGCAGTACTAACCCCAAAATCTCCACTAGCAGTACTAACTTCATTAGTACTGCTAGTGTTCTCAAAGGAAAGAAATGCCAAGTTCTAAGAAGTAGAAGTAGAACTTGAAGAGCTTTTCATCTCATCTTCATAGACCCTAAGGTTGTTGTAGAGTTCATCAATATCAATCTCATCAATGTCTGGCTTATTTCTCATGATTAGAGCAATTTGATTCCATGAAGGAGGAAGACTTCTTAGGAACTTCTGGTTGATATCTTCCTTTGATATTGGAGCACCATGACCCTCTAATTGACTTATGAGTTTTTGGAACCTATCATAAGCCTTGTCCAGACTTTCATTTGATGCAGTAGAAAAGTTTTAAAATTGATGTTTTAGAATATTTTTTTGCATCTTCTTAGATTCTTCATTACCTCCAAACCTTGATTTGATTGCTTCCTAGAGTGATTTAGCATCTGCAACATTGTGAAACTTGAGGAGGTATTCATCAAGTATTGCTAAAAGCAAGATGCTCTTAACTCTTTCTTGATTCCTTTTAGCAGCCTGTTGTTTGGCAGTCTTAGGAGCAGGAGGAGCAGATGTTTCTCCAGTTGGTACAAGCTCTTCTTCTAGATCTCCATTGAAAATAACATCCCATAGGTTATGGTCTGTGTGACAGATATATTGTCGCATTCTCATGCTCCAAATATCATATTCTCCCTTCCTGATGATAGGGATTTTCATTGCTGTGATAGTTGGTGGAGGAATGTCTTGTTCTGCCATCTTACAATTGAGTTCTTCTTATTCAGAGTTTCCACACAAGCTCTGATACCACTTGTTGGATCGTTTTCTGAATAGATCTTAACCTTTAGCTTGTAAAGGGTTTGTTCCTTTAGATAATTCTAAAGCAACAATAATGAAACACTGATTTGAACACTATTGATTATGCGGAAACTAATCAATAATGCTAAGAAGAACAATATTAAGAATCACAAAAGAACTTTATATTATAACTTGAATCTGCCTAGGTTACAGATTACAAAAACTATGATTACTAATAGATCTCTATTGATCTGTGTAGAACTATATCTACTAACTATGCCCAGGGATCCTTTTATAGACTAAGAAAACCCTAATAGGCTTTACAAAACGTGTTAAGAGATAATGCATATCTATTCCTAACTTATCTCATGCATATCTCATAAGCAGTACTAATACAATACACTAGCAATACTAATACTAACTAACAGTACTAACTATTATTGGCAGTACTAACATTGTACTGGCAATACTAACTACAAAGCTAGCACTACTAAAGACTTAGACTTATTTCTTCAATCTTCATTAACAACATTAAGTCTTCACTAGCAGTATTAATCTTGAGCCAGCATTATTAACTTGTAGAAGCTTCAGAATCCTAACACTTTACTACATACAAGATCTACTTTTTCAAGAAGCAATGGACTCTCAATCTACTCAAACCATCAAGCTACCCATACTCCAACATGGTGAGTATGATCTCTAGAAGATGAGGATGGAGCAGTACCTACAGTGCATTGATTAGACTCTATGGGAGATCGTATAAAATGGTAATGCGCCTATATTAACAAAAACTATTGATGGTAAGGAGACTATTATCCCTCCTACAAGTGTTGATGAGAAGGCACAAAGAAGGGCAGAGTTGAAGGCAAGAAGCACTTTGTTGATGGCCTTACCCAATGAGCATCAATTAAAGTCCAACTCATACAAGGATGCTAAGAAATTGATGCAAGCTATTGAGAACAGATTCAGAGGTAATACCGCTACAAAGAAAACTCAGAAAAATCTTCTGAAGAAGCAATATGAAAACTTTGCTGCATCCATCACATAAGTGATTGAGCAAACTTATGAAAGGCTTTAAAAGCTAATTAGTCAACTAGAGATGCATGGTGAAGTCATCCCTCAAGACGACATCAATCAGAAGTTCTTAAGAAGTTTGTCACAAGAATGGACTATGCATACTATTGTGTGGAGGAACAAACCAGAAATTAAGACATTAAGTTTGGATGACCTCTTTAACAAACTGAAGGCTTATGAATCAGAGGTTAAGGGGACATCTAGCTCAACCACAAACTCACATAATGTAGCCTTTCTGTCCTTTGGCAGCACTAACAGTGCAACTAGACCAGTTAATACTGCTTAAGGTGTTAATACTGCTAGCACCCAGGGTGCTGCTGATAGCTTAACAACTATTGAAAATTTTAGTGATACTGTGATTTATTCCTTCTTTGCTAGCCAACCAAGTATTCCACAACTAGATAATAAAGATCTACAACAAATCCATCCTGATGATCTAGAAGAGATGAATTTGAGGTGGAACATTGCTATGCTAACTATGAGGGCAAGAAGACTCTTGAAGAATACTAAAAGGAAGCTGTACATGGCCAACAAAGAAAGAATTGGTTTTGACAAGTCCAAGGTGGAGTGTTTCAACTGCCACAAGAGAGGACACTTTGCAAGGGAGTGCAAGGCACCCAAGAATTAAGACTGCAGGAACAAGGAGCCTACAAGAAGAACTGTGCCAGTTGAAGAAACTACTTCAAATGCCTTAGTATCTCAGTGTGATGGCTTTGGCTATGATTGGAATGACCAAGAAAAAGAAGGGCCAACCAAGTTTGCTCTCATGGCTTATTCTTCAACAAGTTCAAGCTCTTCTACAAACTCTGAGGTATCTAATGACTCAAATTGTTGTTAATCTTGTTTAGAATATGTCAAAAATATAAAAGAACAAAATGAACAATTAGTTAAAGACTTAAGAATAGCTAGGATAAGTGATGTCTCTTATAAAACAGGTTTAGAATTTGTAGAAGCTAGACTGTTAATCTTTAAGAAAAATGAGTATGTGTATGAGGAAGATATAAAACTCTTAAAACGTGAAATCTATTTAAGAGATTTAGATATTACAAAGCTTAAAAGGAAGTTAGAGTTGGCTACAAAAGAAAAAGATGAGGTTCGACTTACAGTAAATTTTTTTGAAAATTCATCAAAAAACCTAAGTAAACTTCTAGACAGACATATAATAGATAAGTGTAAAACAGGATTAGGGTATAATGCTATCCCACCTCCCTATACTAGGAATTTTATGCCACCAAAATCTAATTTAGTTTATCCTAGTCTAGATGATTTTGTTGATGTGAATGAGTCTGTTAGTGAGTCTGTAGTTGAAAAGCCTACTGTTGAGACTAATGAACCTAAGACTGTTAGGAAAGAAAATGGAGCCCTAATTATTAAAGATTGGGTATCTGATAGTGATGAAGAAAATGTGATGAAGGTTAAAACAGTTGAGATGTTTAATAAACCTAAGATAAACTTTGTTAAGTCTACTGAGCAAGTAAAATCTCCTAGGAAAACATCAGTTGATAAAAATAGGCAAAACACACCTAGTCCTAGAGGAAACAAAAGAAACTGGAACCAACAGATGTTTCAAAAATTAGGAAGTAATTTTGAGATGTTCAACAAAGCTTGTCATGTGTGTGGTAGTTTTGATCATTTGAAGAATGATTGCAATAACTGGTATAATAATGGAAGATTTGCAAAACCAGTTTGGACCAATGTTCAAAGGGTGAACAAACAAATTTTTTCTAAATTAACTCACCCTAGTTCAAAAAGGAACATGGTTCCAAGAACAGTCTTAACTAGGTCTGGCCCAATTTCAGTTAATACTGCTAGACTTGTTAATACTGTTCAATCAAGAACAGCAGTAAATAATGCAGGACCCATGAAAAATATTATTAATAATGCATATTCAACTTTTAGAAAGCCTTTTAACAAAATAACAGCAGCTAATAACAATAATTTCACTAAAAAGGTTAATACTATTAAGGGAATAAGAGTTAATACTGCTAGGCCAAAAGCAGTTATTAGTGATGTTAAAGGAAACAAGGGAAATGTTATTAAGGCCTCAGCATGTTGGGTTTAGAGACCAAAGCATAAAGTTTTAGACCATGTCTCCAGAAATAATGGTGCATCAATGTCCTTTAAAAGATTTGACTATATTGATGCACAAGGCAGATCCAAGTCTGTAATGGCTTGGGTCCCCAAAAGAAACAAATTTTCCTTCCATTATGTGCAGGGCAATCCACATCAAGATTTGAAGGATAAAAAAAGTAATTGACAGTGGATGCTCTAGGCACATGACAGGAACATATCCTATCTTACAGATTATGAAAAAATTGATGGAGGATTTGTTGCCTTTGGAGGTAATTCCAAAGGAGGGAAAATTACTGGAAAAGGACTATGCAGGAGCAAGCTTAAATAGGAAGTCCATAACAGGAGGTCATCAATTCCTAGGTGTAGATTGATTTCATGGCAATGTAAGAAGCAGACTGTGGTTGCTAATTCAACAACTAAAGCTGAGTATATAGATGCTTCCAATTGCTGTGGACAAGTGCTTTGGATTCAAAATCAATTGCTAGATTATAGATATAACTTTATGCAGACTAAGATTCATATTGATAATAAGAGTACTATTTGCATAATGAAGAACCTTATTTTTCACTCAAACATAAAGCACATTGAGATTAGGCATCACTTTATCAGAGATTCCAATGAGACGAAGCTTATTCAGATGATCAAGATTCACACAGATCAGAATGTTGCAGATTTGCTCACAAAAGCATTTGATGTTAGCAGATTTCAATATCTGATTGCAAGTATTGGAATGCTTAACCTCTGAAGTATTGATTAAGATTATAGGGGGAGTCGAGTTAATTTATAGGTTATTATGTGCAACGGATTATATACAAATGATGATTAGAATGGAATACAAAAGCTGCTAAGGATGGAAATTTGAGTTAGTGCTGGTAACTTCAAGTTTCTGCTGTTAAGTATAATTAGTGCTGCTAGTTATACTTAATACTCCAGAGTTAATACTGTTAGTTATACTTACTACTGTTGGTATAACTAATATTGTGAGAATTGAGAGAGTTGGTTAGAATAAAAATACATAAAAGACGTGCTGAGATTGTGACAATAATAGACTGAGTGAATGGTAGAAAAAAGGAATTATTAAGAGTTATTGTAAGCTAAAAAAAATGAAAGAGAGATGTGTGTAATAAAAACAGACAGGAGTGATTTGGTGAGTATATAAGAATTGAGGAGATATGTGAGTTGAAAAACAGAAGGTGTTAATATTATCATAAATAGATAGACGAGATAAGGTGAGCCTAAAAGATTGCGTGAGAAAGCTAAAAAAGACATGAGAGATATTATGAGTAAAAGAATTTGTGGAGAATTAAAAAATTGGACATAGTGATTTTTTGTGATAAATATGTTAATTTGATGATGGAAAAGTTGTTTAGAATGGAATTAAAGTTAATGCTGGTGATTCATAGTTAATGCTGCTAGGCATAAACTTACTACTGTTGGGGAAAGTTAATGCTGCTAGGCATAAACTTACTACTGCTGTTGAAAGTTAATGCTGCTAGGCATAACTTACAACTGTTGGTGAACGTTAATGCTGTTGAGGGTATTTTCATAAATACTTCGATTAAGGGTTTTAATCTCTCATTCAATCGATTTTAATCTTTCATATACTCTCTAATCATAAACCCTAACTCAATTTCATCATTCTTCATCAAAACCCAACACAATGTCGGATCAAAAGTTTGCTGATACTCACAATTTAGTTGCATTTTTGGAGAAACCCACTGAAAGTGAAGGGTTTGAGGAGATAGTTGATTTTCTGAATGCGAACCCTATCAAATATGCTTTAACTGTTAATCCTACAGTCTATTGTTCATGTATTAAACAGTTCTGGGATACTGTCAAAGCAAAAACGGTTAATGGGGAAGTACAATTGCAAGCCCTAGTGGATAAGAAGAAGGTGATCATAACTGAATCCACTATAAGGAGAGATCTTCAACTAGAAGATGCTGAAGGTACTGAATGTCTACCCACTGCTACCATTTTTGAAGAACTGACAAGAATGGGGTATGAAAAACTTACTCAGAAGCTTACATTTTATAAAGCTTTCTTTTCTCCTCAATGGAAGTTTTTGATTCATATAATTTTGCAATGCCTAAGTGCTAAAACTACTACATGGAATGAATTCAGTAGCACTATGGCTTCTACAATTATCTGCTTAGCCATAAACCAAAAATTCAACTTTTCCAAGTATATCTTTAATAGTATGGTGAAGAATGTGGATAGTATGGTTAAATTCTAGATGTATCCAAGGTTTGTGCAAGTATTTGTTAATCAACAACTTGGAGATATGTCACATCACAAAAAGATTTATGTTACCCCTTCTCACACAAAGAAGATTTTTGCTAACATGAAAAGGAAAGGAAAGTATTTTTCTGGAACAATTACACCTTTATTTCAAACAATGATGGTTCAAGCTCAGGAAGAAATGGGTACAGGTTCAGCTAATCCTACTGATCCCCATCACACACCCACTATTACTCAACCATCTACATCACAACCTCAGAAGAAAAAACGTAGGAGGAAACAGAGGAAGGATACTGAAGTTTCTCAACCTAGTGGTCCTACAGAACCTATGGTAGATGAGACTAAAAATGTAGAAAGTGTAACTAAACATTCCAATGATCCACTACTCAGTGGTAAGGATAGTTTGAAACTCAATGAATTGATAGAACTTTATACCAACTTACAAAAGAAGGTTCTTGACTTGGAGACTACAAAGACCATTCAAGCACTGGAGATTGATAGCTTAAAAAAGAGAGTGAAAAAGCTTGAGAAGAAGCAAAGGTCAAGAACTTACAAGCTTAGAAGATTGTACAAGGTTAGTCTAAGTGCTAAAGTTATTTTCTTAGATGATGAAGCTAGTTTGGGTAATCAGGAGGATGCATCCAAACAGGGGAGGAAAATTCTTGATATTGTGCTGATGTAGACATCACCTTGGATAATACTCATGTTATAATGATCCTGATATGTTTGGAGTGCATGATCTTCATGGTGATTAGGTGTTGGTAGAAATTGAAAAGCCTGTGGTTAATGCTACTACCACTACAACAACAACTGTTGCTGATGAAGTTGAAATGAATTTGGCTCAAACACTTATAGAGATAAAGAGTGCAAAACCCAAGGCAAAAGGGATTGTTATGCAAGAGCCAAGTGAATCAACTCTATCAATTTCTTCTCAATAACCATCATAGGTTAAGGGTCAAGGTTCAAAGGATAAGGGTAAGAAAAGATGATAGAACCTAGAAGCCTTTGAAAAAGAAAGATCAAGTCCTCTTTGATGATTAAGAAGCTATAAGGCTACAAGCTCAATTTAATGAGGAAGCAAGGGTTGCAAGAGAAAAAGAAGAAGCCAATGATGTCTTAGTTGCACAATGAAATGATATTCAGGATAAGGTTGAGACATATTATGAGTTGGCTCAAAGGCTACAATAAGAGGAACAAGAAGAGTTGACTATTGAAGAAAAGTCTAAACTGTTTCAGCAACTCTTAGAGAAAAGGAGGAAGTTCTTTGCAGCTAAGAGAGCAGAGGAAAAGAGGAACATACCACCAACTAAAGCTCAACAAAGAAGTATAATGTGTACCTATATGAAAAACATGGAAGGATGAAGCCCAAAGACTTGAAAACTAAGTCATTTACCAATGTTCTGGAGTTATTTGATAAAGTAATGAAAAGGGTAAACACCTTTGTTGACTTCAGAACAGAGTTGGTAGAAGGCACTAAAAGGGAAGAGAGTTCTAAGAGAGATGAGACAATAAGACAAGAGAGTAGTTCTAAAAGAGTAGGTGATGAGCTAGAACAAGAAAAGGCTAAGAAGCAAAAGATAGATAATGATCAAGAAGAAGCTAAGCTAAAAGAGCTTGAAAGTTATTGCTAATGAAGAAGGTGTAGCTATTGATGCTATTCCTTTATCTACTAAACCTCCAAGCATTATTGATTACAAGATTATTAAAGAGGGAAAGATCAACATTTATCAAATTATAAGAGCTGATGGAAGTTCAAAGAGGTACTCAGCC
>BQNB010087114.1:2610-28002 GCA_026074375.1 Tanacetum coccineum
GTATGTCAACAAGCTCCCTTTAGGCGGAGAAAACCATACACAACTAAGCTTACACCGATTTCCGACACTAAGTTAAATGTCGAGTTCTAATCCTAGCTAGAACCAATCTATCACAACATTTGTATTTTGAGGACTAAAATACTAACCGCGCTACTTCACAACAATTCACAACTTTACTTCGCTTCACAACTTCTCTTCACTTCACTACTTCACTACTTCTCTTCACTTCACTACTTTACTTCACAACTTCACTACACTTCACTACTTCACAACTTCACTACACTTCACTACATCATTTCACTTCACAACTTCACTACACTTTACTACTTCACTTCACTTCATAATTTCACTACACTTCACTACTTCACTTCACTTCACAACTTCACTACACTTCACCTAGACACTAACAAGATCACCCCAATCTATCTAAACTCTTGAAGATCACCACGATCTAACTAACCTTCCTATGATCACAACAATCTAACTACAATACACACCTTTCACAATATACACAAGTGATTTACAAGATATAATACAATTGTAACTATGTTACAAGAACACGCTAAACTATAATACTTCTTCACTAGATGGTAGGAAGTATTCTTCTTTTGCACTTGAGGATCTAAGCTTGGATCACTTGGAAACAAAGCTTATAATTTAATGATCAAAGGAATGAAAAGAAAGTATAAACTGATTTAGAACAGAAAGAATGAGTGTGCAATATGTAAGAAAATCAGTAGGGAATAGTCTAGTATTTATAGGCAAGCTGGGGAGCGTTTTTGTCTGGCCGGCCCCCTTAGCTCTATGGTCGGCCCCCTTATCACTAAGGGGGCCGCCTTTGTATTTAACGGGGCCGCTCAGGCCAAGACGCTCCCTTTTTGTCTTTTTCAGGGGAGGTGTTTTCTGGAACATTTCTAGCCGTTTTTAGGTAGAAAATTTGAATTTAAAATGTTTATTTTGAATAAAAAAAATCTTTTAAAGTAGAAAATGTTTTGTAAAAGTTATAAAAGTGTTTGTAACATTTTATAAAAAATATGAGGTTGAATTAAAATTCCTTTGATCATAAAATGCATTAAGCATTTATTTATTCATACCTTTAAGTGATTAAATTTTCGAAATGAAAATTTACTACTAATTACTTGTTTACGTTTAATTTTACATTGAGCGTTTTTACATTTTTTGATTATCAAAACGTAGTGAGATCGAAAAATATTAATAACTTTTTAGGCATTATTTCTATCAACAGAATGGTTTATATCAAATATGCATACATATGAATTCCTCCCAACCCGGTCGGTCAGCATAAGGAAAGGTCTTAAACATCATTCTACTTGGGTTGTTTATAATTTACCACACAATTCTCACAAGTGATATATTGAATCATTATAGACAGATGACGCAAAAATGTCACACCTCGTCAGCGGCGGAAACACAAATATGCGACATAATGATTCACATTGCACAAGGTACAAGATCGTACCATCCATTTTACAAAAGCCCCAAATTTACAACAATTTAAAAGTTACATTTTTAATTCCAAAATGTACAAGTCTCAAGTTAACACCCCACACGTGTACGTCCTTAGTTCCCATTACTTCCAATTTACATTGGTTAAATCACACACCTGAAAATGATACTCGAAAACGTCAACAATAATGTTGGTGAGCTCGTAGGTTTAGAGAAAACCCAGTCATTGTGCCAATATCTCAAACAGTTGAACAATTGTGCAATATGCCAGTGAATATATGTAAAAGCACTCAATCTCATGACTTAGCATCCTCGCTAATCATGTACCATGACCTAGCATCCCCGCTAGTCATCTATAACACCCCTAAATCTGGGTTGCAGCGGAATGTTGAAAATCCGAGGGCGTTACTTCATAGTTCAATAGCACAAGATATGAGAATGACCACTAAACGTGTCGTTGAAAAAAAAAGATACATTGGATTAACAAAATACTTGTTTGTTACATAAGCCCATGGCTTCAAATTGTTCAACAATATAAATAAAGATTTTGGTTTATGACAATTGTCCCCAAAATGTAATATGACCCTAAATCTTATTGTTGACTCTTCAATTATTGACTCCCAATGTATCATTGCACCTCGTGCCTTATTGACCTGAAAAACATGCTTAAAACGTCAACATAAAGTTGGTGAATTCAAAGGTTTATGTAAATAAATTGTAGGACCGCAAGATTTCCAAGGGTATGATTAAGCAACAGATGCAAACATCATAAAAAGTGATTACATTTTCCTAAGCTCATGACATCGAAGCTTGACATGTATGAATGCAAATAAATTGCCAATAATTGCCCGTGAATGATGTTCTAACCCGGAACATCCCAAATTTGACATGGTATACGTTCGTTCTCGGTGATAGCTAATCACCCGAACGGGGATTGTCAATCCCAAATAGATCTATCTATAACATTCACGCTCACAATTGAGTAATTGACAGTTCATGATAATGGGCTCAGTGGGTTATCGCTACTTAGGCAAACACGTAATCATAGTATAAAATGTGCACTTGCGTCCAATTTGTAAAACAAAGCATGTTCTCACCCCAAAGATGTAAATCATTTAAATAATTGTAAAACATGGGGCTATGAACTCACCTTAGAAGGTAGTCCTCGGAATGATAAATATATATCCAAGTAAGCAATGAATCACACCGTCAAATACCTAAGTAAATACGGCCAGTCTTAGTCTACAAGTTTAGGCTAACGACTCAATGTATAAACTACAATAAATTTTGCTAGTTTATATATACTGTTATCACTTGTGTGGTGGTGTACGCGTTTAATGTATTTGAAATTGTTTGTAATTACGATGGCTCTTGGGAAACGTATAAACTTTGTTAATAAATATTCTTATTTATTAAGTCGTGGTTAAAACCGAATAATATCCGAATATATTGTAACTCGTGCGGTTCGTTAGGTATTTATAAAATCACCTTTGTTTACAAAACACCCTTAAGTTTCTTAATTACACTTTTAGTCCTCTAACTATCCAAAGTTTCACTTTAGGTCCTTATAGTTTCACATCAGCCCCTTAACTTTCAGAATATTCAAAACAGCCCCTAGACTTATTAAAGTCCAAAAATGACAGTTTTAACCCTATAGTTTGCAAATTGACACTTTTAGCCCCTTAACTTGTAAAAATCACATTTTAACTCCGATTAAGATCTAACAAGTGACATTATGATTCAATAAGTCCCCTTAAGCTGTATAAGCTGCCTAAGCTTATAAATAAGCTTTAACGAGCTTATTTTGGCTTAATGGGCCTTATTGGGCCCGTTAAGGTCCAATAAGCGTTTTAAAGGTCCGATATAGTTTTAAAAGGCACAATTGTTTTCATTAAGCTCATTTAAGTTGGTTAAGCTGAAAATAAGCTCGGGAGAGCTTATTTTGGCTTTTTCGAGCTTATTGGGCTCGTGAGCCCAATAACTCAACCCGAATTATATACTAAGGTCCATTAGGTGTTTTTAACTTACTTTCTAGCCTTATGAACTTATTAGTTCTGTTTTCCAATTCAGCTTATTCAATAAGCCGTCCGGCTCGGTATTGGGCTTTGTGGGCCAAATAGAAACCCGAATACATTTCTAATGGGTTCGACTTGGTCCATTAGGGTCCGTTAACTATATTTGGGTCCATTAAGTCCATCTAGCTTATGTGAGTTTATCAATAAGCTGCTTTGAGCTTATTGTGAGCTTATGGCTCGAATAGGACTCGTTAATGGGCTAGTGAGCCCATTAAGGGTTCGGTTTGGTTTTGAAAGGCAATGCAAAGCCCAAGTCAATTTAATAAGCATTCCTAGCCCATGAATAAGCTTGTATAGCTTATTTATAAGCCGTAGCTTATCGTACGAGGCTCGCTGGGCCTGTTGGGCCTCCCACAGTGGGCTGCCAAGCCCAACGTGACCCGAACTTAGCCCTTTGAGTTGCTAAATGATTCCTAGGTCTCGACGTACCATTTTGGCATTTCTTTAACGTTTATGAATCGATATTCATTACATGCACTCGTTTAATATGTCGTTGCATGAGTTCCCAAGCCCAAAGGTTTCGATTACAACAAAAGTTTACGTGAATACTTTTTGTGCTCGTGCCATAACGATTTCCATAATCCACTTGATTACGTTTGTGCATTTTTATGAAAATTTACGCTATAACATGCTAGTTATCATCCTTTTAAATCAAGTTTACACCACACAAGTCCACATTGTTGTTTAACTTAGGAGCGTGAATCATGCATGGGTCGAACCATGCATGTCTCACGTCCATGAGGTATCTAACCCGCATATAACGCGACATAGTAACTTAAGTAAAGATAAGACGAACATAAATGACATAGAAGACCTAGTAACGACTTACAAAGGGTCCTAGTTTCCTTGGTTGTGAGTTTAGACGTAAACTCGACTCGTATACACCCAAACGTGTATAACTTAAGCTCCAAGCTTATAAACCCGAATCCCTTAGCTCGTGCTTTCCTTCTTAAAACCCTAAGCTTGATCTTTAAGGCTTCCTTGTGTTCTTAGAACAATTGTGGGTTAAATGTGGTTCGTGTAAGGTTAATGCCGAATGGGATATGGGAGTAAATAGGAAGTGTTTATCCTTGAGAGAGTTTTAAGAGTTTAGAAGTGTGTTAAGGGAACTAGTGTGTCTTATTTATAGGATATTAAGCTAGTTAACTCCTCTTGGTTCTCCCTTGACTAGAAACGAATGAGTTGAGGTGGTTTAGGAGGGTTTTAGTTGCTTACACATGGTTTTAGGTTAAACCACCAAGTACATGACTTAATTAGCAAGATGTTGTACAAGATTCACCTAAGATATGAAATGATATGGTTTGTGTGCTCCTTTCCTTGTTAACCGCGGCACAAAAGGGATCAAAAGGGAGAATTGGTTATTAACCAATGGATAAATAGCCATTAGGAGACCATTAGGACATGCATTAATTGAAACATGGATGTACTAGTACTTGTTAAGATCATTAGGAGATCTTTAGTAGCTAATAAATCACCAAGGACGATTTTGTGTGGGTTTACTTGCCCACATTCGGCACTCAAGTGATATTAACACAAGATTTGATTAAATCTTGTGTTTAGGCTTTTAAAACGGGTATTGGTTTAAGTCTAGGTAAGTCTAGGTATTTCCGGGGTATGTCCAAATGTATTTTATTGCGAAACGTAGCCCTTTTACGTGACCAATAAAAATAAAATACGCAAAGTTAATAATTATCTTCTTAATAATTATTTACTACTTGGTTGATGCAAACCTTAATTTATTTGATGACCGTTTACATTAAATGATTATTTCTAGTCTACGCGATTTAGTTTAAAAGTAATTATTAAAAGTAAACGCGTGTCGGACCAAAATAAATAGTGACGAATAATAGATGTCGTAAAGTGACCTGAAATTGAGAAATGTTACAGTCTCCACCCGTTAAAAGAGCTTTGTCCTCAAAGCTTAAGACCTTGTAGTGGATGACGAAGCCCGATTTGTGAAGAGTTGTGGGTATTTCTGTTTGAGCGAATCTTCACGTTCCCAGGTGAACTCAGGACCTCTCCTAGAGTTCCAGCAAACCTTTACCAATGGTATCTGACTTCGCTTCAATCGTTTAATCTCCCGTTCCATGATTTCAACGGGCTCTTCCATAAACTGGAGCTTATCGTCAATGTCAATTCCTTCTAATGGCATGACTAAAGGTTTTTCAGCGTAACATTTCTTCATATTTGACACATGGAAAGTATGGTGAACTCTGCTCAACTCTTGAGGAAGTTCCAGCATGTAGGCAACTTTCCCAACTTTTGCTAACACCTTGAAAGGTCCGACATATCT
Organism: Tanacetum coccineum; assembly: GCA_026074375.1. Classification (NCBI taxonomy): domain Eukaryota; kingdom Viridiplantae; phylum Streptophyta; class Magnoliopsida; order Asterales; family Asteraceae; genus Tanacetum; species Tanacetum coccineum. Next base: position 8,446 of record BQNB010087114.1, read on the forward strand.
CGGATTCAGCTTGCCCTGCCTACCGAATCATACAACCCCTTTCCACGGTGAGACCTTGAGCATAACCCTATCCCCAACCTCGAACCCCATCGGCTTTCGCTTTGATCAGCGTAGCTCTTTTGTCGATCCTGAGCAGCTTGCATCTTTTGCTTGATCAGGATGATATTTTTCGTTGTTTCTTGGATTAATTCTGGACCAGTCAGTTGAGCTTCCCCAACCTCGGCCCAGCACACCGGTGATCGACATTTTCGACCATACAATGCCTCATAAGGTGCAGCCTTTATGCTAGCATGATAACTGTTGTTATATGAAAACTCGGCTAGTGGCAAATGCTTAACCCAACCCTTACCAAAATCGATCACGCAAGCACGTAGCATGTCCTCAAGAGTTTGAATAGTTCTCTTGCTCTGGCCGTCAGTTTCTGGATGATACGCAGTGCTCATACTTATATCTGTACCCAAAGCTTTTTGAAATGATTTCCAGAAATTGGACGTGAATCTCCCATCACGATCGCAGATGATTGACACAGGTATTCCGTGTCTTGCTACTATCCTGTTCAGGTACAACCTTGCCAACTTGTCTGATGGATCATTCTCCCTTATTGGCAAGAAGTGAGCAGATTTTGTAAGTCGATCCACAATTACCCAGATGGTGTCAAAACCTTGCGACGACTTAGGAAGATTGGTGATAAAATCCATCGTGATATTATCCCACTTCCACTCGGGTATCTCAGGTTGTACTAGCAATCCCGATGGCCTTTGATGTTCGGCCTTGACCCTTGCACATGTCAAGCACTTGCTAACATAGGTGGCGATGTTTGCCTTCATATTAGGTCACCAATATAGCTTTTTCATGTCTTGATACATCTTTTCCGAACCGGGATGGATAGAGTATTTTGACTTGTGAGATTCGTGGATAATCACAGATCTTAAATCTCTATAGCAAGGCAACCAACTCCTGCCGTGTAAACATAAGGTCCCGTCGGCAAGTGGTTCCAACCTTTTCTTAGGTATATCTTTTTTGATCATACCGCCTACGTCTTCATTTATAAGATTTTCTGTTTTCAAGGCTTCGATCAGAGCTTCTAAAATTTGTTTGGGAAGATTCAAGCCAATAGTCATAACCAAGGCTCGAATCCGCAATGGCTCAGTCCATTCCTTACGGCTCAATGCATCAGCCACTACGTTTGCCTTCCCCGGGTGATAACGAATGTCACAATCGTAGTCGCTTAGCAATTCAAGCCAACGGCGTTGCCTCATGTTAAGCTCCTTTTGATCGAGAATATGTTGTAGACTTTTATGGTTGGTGAATACTATGCATCTGGTTCCATAAAGATAGTGTCTCCATATTTTTAGAGCAAATACCACCGATCCAAGTGGTGTAGTTCTTCTCATGAACTTTTAACTGTTTAGAAGCATAGGCAATCACCTTCTCTCTCTGCATCAACACAGCGCCTAAGCCTTTGTGTGAAGCATCACAATAGACCACAAAGTCTTCGCTTCCTTCAGGTAAAGCCAGAATTGGTGCACTGCACAACTTTTGCTTTATTAACTGAAAAGCGTTTTATTCCTTTTTCACCCTAGTCGAACTTGATTCAATTTTGAGTAAGTTTCGTCATTGATTTAGCAATCTTCAAAAATCCTTCGATGAACCTTCAATAGTAACCAGCAAGACCTAAAAATTGGCTTATCTCCGTTGGTATCTTAGGAGACGCCCAATCTTTAATAGATTCTACCTTGGCTGGATCCACATGTATGCCTCTGCTATTAATGACGTGTCCGAGAAATTGTACCTTCGAAATCCAAAATTCACATTTTGAAAATTTGGCATACAACTTCTCTTTCTTAAGCAATTCTAAAATGGCCTTGAGATGTTCTTCATGCTCTTTCTCGTCCTTTGAATAAATAAGTATGTCATCGATGAAGACAATTACGAACTTATCCAAGTAAGGCTTGCATACTCGGTTCATGAGGTCCATGAATACCGCAGGTGCGTTTGTCAGTCCGAATGGCATAACCTGGAACTCGTAATGACCATACCGAGTTTGGAATGTCTTGCTCTCATACTCTAAGCTGGTGATATCCTAATCTCGGATCTATCTTCGAATAAATACTGGATCCTTGGAGTTGATCAAATAAATCGTCGATCCTCGGGAGTGGATAACGATTCTTCACTGTCAGTTTATTTAACTCACGGTAGTCGATGCACATCCTGAATGACCCATCCTTCTTTTTGACAAACAAGACCGGGGCTCCCCAAGGTGAGGAACTAGGCCTTATGAATCCTTTGTCGGAAAGCTCTTGTAATTGTTCTGATAATTCTTTCATTTCGGATGGAGCCAATCGATACGATGCTCGAGCTACGGGCGTGGCTCCTGGAATTAATTCGATTTGGAATTCCACTAGTCGAGCCAGAGGAAGACCTGGCAAGTCCTCGGGAAATACTTCAGGAAAATATCGGACGATTGGTACGTCCTTTATTTGTTTTCCTTCCGACTTGTCCTCCTCTTTCTTGGCGGATATCTGCGCTAAAAAGACTTGGCATCCTTTTGCCATGTACTCTTGATCTTTTGAACATGAGATAACTGTCAACCGAGATTCTCTCCCGTTGCTACTTTCGTTGCCACAAAAAGTCAAAGTTTCATTCCCATAGGGAACTTGAACAAGTTTCTCATCGCACACGATCACGGCGTGACATCTTCTTAACCAGTCCATACCGATAATGACATCGAAACTACCCAGTTCTACGGGCATTAGATCTATGTTGAACGGATGGTCTAAGAAATTTAAAGTGCAACCTCGTATAATAGTGTCTATCCCGACCAATTTCCCATCAGCTAATTCGACATCATAACAATTTTCTAATGGAGTTGGGGCGATGTTAATCAAGGAACTAAATGCAGTGGATATAAAGCTTCTATCGGCACCAGTGTCGAATAAGATAGATGCATAGTGGTTATTTAAGAGGAACGTACCCGTGACGACATTGGCATCAGGGTTTCCCGATGCATTTCCTCTCTTTTCTGCATTCCCAACTGCATAAACCCAGCCTTGTGCATTCCCATTCCCTCCATCCTTATTCTTCAACTTAGGACAATCTCTCTTGAAATGCCCTGGTGCTCCACACTCAAAACAACCATTTCCCTTGGGAGCTGCCCCATTGCCCTTTTGAGTATTAGCAACATTTGTGTTACCAGTACTCCTGCAATCGCGAGCAAAATGCCCTACTTTGTTGCACTTGTGGCACTTCTGGGTGCACGAGCCATTGTGGTGAAGATGGCACTTGGTGCACTTGGGCAAAGATCCCCCATAAGGCTTCCTTTCGCCTGTCTCCATATTGCAGACCTTGGCGATATTCTGCCTCTTGAAGGGTTGTTGCTGGTGGCCATGGTTGTTTCTGGATGAATCATCACCCTTCCTTTTGTTGTCAAATTACCTTTCTGCGTAGGTGCAGAGTTTCTGATCCATCAAGTCGTTGGCCAACTTAATAGTCTCATCCAACGTCTTGGGTCTAGCAGATTTGACGTTCCCATAAATGTTGTTAGGAAGTCCACTGATGTACTTGTCAACCTTCTCGGTTTCGTTGGCAACAAACTTGGTACATATCAGGGTTAGCTCTTGGAAACGTTCAGTATATGCTGGAACATCGTTCCCCTTGACCTTTAGGTTCCACAACTCGATTTCTAATTTCTTGATTTCACCCTGCAGACAATACTTGTTCGTCATCTTTTTCTTGAGTACTTCCCAAGTCATTGCATATGCCTCAGCACCTAAGGTTCTTATCTGACCATTCCAACAAGTCAAAGCAGCCCCTAACAGAGTGCAGGTGGCAAACTTCACTTGATTCTTAATAGCACAACCACTGATGTTGAAAACTGACTCCATCTTCTTGATCCACTGAGTCAAACCGACCACGCCTTCAGTCCCTTTGAAGTTTAAAGGTTGACACTTCATGAAGTCAGAGTAAAAACAAGGGCGTGCAATTTGCACGTTCCTTCGGTTATCCCCGTGCGAACTATGGCTTCTATCTCCATTGGTGGAGTTTCGCAGAAGAGCCTGGTCGATCATTACTTGGATGGATTCTGAAGTCATGTTGTTTAGGTTGGTGTTGTTAACAGGGGTATTCGGTCCTCTTCTGGTCGTAGGTGCCATAATTTTTCTAGATCACAAAAGACAAAACGTGAGGTTATATGATAGAATATAATAATGTATAGATGAGATATCAACACAAGAGAAGTATATAGTATAACACAACACATCCATTTCATTCATAACTTTGAAAATTTTACATGAAATAATTGTCGGATTACACATAATACAATACAAAAGATCTAAGGCTATGCTAGCGGGGAAAACCCCTAATATTTAACATGCCTGTACAATGACCTAGCAAGATAAAATAACATGCATCACTAGATGTGACTGTCAGCATCCCCAGAAGCATCCTGGTGATCTGGACTCCTAGCATCTGGTCCTGGCTGCCTAGCTCCCCTCTACTGTCCTCGCAGTGCTAACAACTCAGCCTGCATGTCGCTCATCTCTCGCCTCATATCTCTGATGACTCAGAGAGTCTCTACAATCTGTGCCTGACGCCTATAGTCAGTCTCTTGAAGCGCTGCTAACTCAGCCTGCTGCATCTGAAAGCGAGTCTCATGTACCTGATGATGTGTCTGAATGAGAGTACCCTGCAGCTATAGTTGTGTCTGATGTGCCTGGAGATGGGTCTCGTGTGCATACACATCATCACGATGGGTCTGAAGCTCCTGATGAGTCGCCTGACTTAATCCTATCGAGTGAGCCCAAGCCTCTCAGGAAGCATAAGCCTCCTCCTCCACCATCCATACTGTCTCCTAGAGAGTCATCCTATCTCCCATATGTAGATCGGCCCGCTGCGAGTCCATATCGACTCGCTGTGATATACGAGACCTACTATCATGAGCATACTCTAGTAAAGCATACAAGTCCTGTGTATCATGCTCATGGAGCTCAGCAAGCTCTGTGACCCTAGTATTGACCTCTCCCACGGTCATAGGTGCTATCTTAGGAACTGCCTCTGTCGGATCTACCTATGTATCCCTAATGCCGTACCCAACATCTCTAATCCCCTATCGCCTCTCTTCAGCATCTACTATGCTGACAAACCTATAATCTATCCCTCGACCTCTAGCAGGTCTAGCAGTGGAACTCTCCCCGACCTCATATCTGGAGCCTAGAGTGGACAAACATAACCTCTTGCGAGGTGGCTGCTCGAACTCGGGAATATCATCCCTACGGTCAACAGGTGGTGGTATGTATAATGATGGTGGTAGTGGTGGTAGTGGAGGTGATGGTAATGCGGCAGTAACTGTATCAATAAGGGCCTGAGTGGATGCTATCCCAAGCGTCTGGATTTGGGTTGGACACCCAGATGATGGTAGTAGTGGATTTGGATTTGGGTTGGACACCCAGATTCTGGAGTCATGTTGTTTAGGTTGGTGTTGTTAACAGGGGTATTCGGTCCTCTTTTGGTCGTAGGTGCCATAATTTGTCTAGATCACAAAAGACAAAACGTGAGGTTATATGACAGAATATAATAATGTATAGATGAGATATCAACACAAGAGAAGTATATAGTATAACACAACACATCCATTTCATTCATAACTTTGAAAATTTTACATGAAATAGTTGTCGGATTACACATAATACAATACAAAAGATCTAAGGCTATGCTAGCGGGGAAAACCCCTAATATTTAACATGCCTGTACAATGACCTAGCAAGATAAAATAACATGCATCACTAGATGTGACTGTCAGCATCCCCAGAAGCATCCTGGTGATCTGGACTCCTAGCATCTGGTCTTGGCTGCCTAGCTCCTCTCTACTGTCCTCGCAGTGCTAACAACTCAGCCTGCATGTCGCTCATCTCTCGCCTCATATCTCTTATGACTCAGAGAGTCTCTACCATCTGTGCCTGACGCCTACAGTCAGTCTCTCGAAGCGCTACTAACTCAGCCTGCTGCATCTGAAAGCGAGTCTCATGTACCTGATGATGTGTCTGAATGAGAGTACCCTGCAACTATAGCTGTGTCTGATGTGCCTGAAGATGGGTCTTGTGTGCATACACATCATCACGATGGGTCTGAAGCTCCTGATGAGTTGCCTGACTCAATCCTATCGAGTGAGCCCAAGCCTCTCAGGAAGCATAAGCCTCCTCCTCCACCATCCATATTGTCTCCTGGAGAGTCATCCTATCTCTCATATGTAGATCGACCCGCTGCAAGTCCATATCGACTCGCTGTGATATACGAGACCTACTATCATGAGCATACTCTAGTAAAGCATACAAGTCCTGTGTATCATGCTCATGGAGCTCAGCAAGCTCTGTGACCCTAGTATTGACCTCTCCTACGGTCATAGGTGTTATCTTAGGAACTGCCTCTGTCGGATCTACCCATGTATCCCTAATGCCGTACCCAACATCTCTAATCCCCTATCGCCTCTCTTCAGCATCTACTATGCTGACAAATCCATAATCTATCCCTCGACCTCTGGTAGGTCTAGCAGTGGAACTCTCCCGGACCTCATATCTGGAGCCTAGAGTGGACAAACATAACCACTTATAAGGTGGCTGCTCGAACTCGGGAATATCATCCCTACAGTCAACAGGTGGTGGTATGTATAATGATGGTGGTAGTGGTGGTAGTGGAGGTGATGGTAATGCGGAAGTAACTGTATCAATAAGGGCATGAGTGGATGCTATCCCGAGCGTCTGGATTTGGGTTGGACACCCAGATGATGGTAGTAGTGGTGATGGCATAGGTAGTAGTGATGAATGTGTAGGTGGGGCTGTACACCTAGCAAGGCGCTCTCCTACAGAGGGTGGTGATAGTGATATAGGTGGTGATGGTGATGGAGTAGTCATGGCCAGAAGTCTCTCAACCTCTGTATTATACAAAACCGATAAACACGAAAACTATTTTTTTTACAATGAGAAAACTATTTTAGCACAGGTAGCTGAGAAACGACCACGTCGAGGACACAAAAAATGAAACTTATAAAAATTATTTATATTTTAAATTTGACCCTAGAGAAAACCACATAATTGTTGTAAAAGCTTTACAAACATCGTTTGTTTAAACTATAACTTTAAGACGTGTGTCTACTTTTATGCAAGGACTTTTTATTAATTAAATTGGTGTCAAAATATCTTGTTTCAATTATTTTCTCACATTTCTTATATAATACCTGTAAAGTATTATATACTCTCACATATGATATCTTTGGATGTTTATCTTTGTTATATTAATTCACCGGTAAGAAGTTATATAAGGATTTATTTTCATATGTAGATATATACGCAAACGGGATATAATCATACCTTTTTGCGTTCACTTTTTCAAATTTATTATTTAAACCAACCACCAAGCTATTTACAATTTGTAAATCTAAATCTTTAAACACGTGTCCGAGTTGACTATCCATTCATCGGGAATCCAAAGTACATTATCCTAGGCTAGTGGGACTTAGCCGTTAAGATTAGTTTGCAACTCTTGATGCGAGCGTTCGTCTTACCATTTGTGTTGTGCATATAGTAGAGTTGCCTAACTGTCAATCGATCTCCACTCATCGAGGTGAGTTTCATAACCTCTCTTTTCAATCTTTGAATGTTTAAAAACCCGCAAGGGGGATACAAAGCCTTGTCTACAACTCTTATACTTACTCGGTTTCTTTATAACAACGAGATTGAATTTTTAACTGGATATTGGAAGTTTATAAAGCCCCACGTTATTACTTGTTTACAGATATTTTTGGGGTGATAACAAGCTTGTTTACAATAGCATTTACTGACTTGAATTACAAATTGGTTATCACATACTCCATTTACATAGCTCGCTATGGATATATTACTTGACTTCATTTTTTAAGTCACAAATATATGTACTATTACCGTTTGAATGATACGGAATTTAGCTTAAGGGATCGAACTAATAATAATACATACTGCCTCGGGTGTTGCTTGAGGGGACATACCAAGTAACGGGAGTACATATTCTTTAACTAAAGCCCAGGTGTTCCTTGGGGGGACACAGGTGATGGTTATATATATCAAGTCAACGTCATAGCTTTATAACTGTAAAATCACATTGGAGGGTGAGCGCGAATGTTGATGAAATAGATCATTCGGGTGTGGATCCCCGTTCACGTTGTGATTACTATCACTGGGCAAACGAACGTTATGAATATGTTGTCTACGTGAATGTTATAAAATAGATCTATTCGGGATTGACAATCCCCGTTCGGGTGATTAGCTATCACCGGTAACGAACGTTATAACATGTTGGAACACGATTGGTTGAGTCTTCAGGGCCAACAACACATACATATGAACTCTTACTGTTATATCTAGTGCAATCGGTTTCATGGCTATAGAGTAATCGTAAACCTTGTTTTTAAACTCACAATGGATAATTACTGTGCTTGATTAAAGTGGCAAATACAAACTGAAACATTTTGTGATAAATAAATAACTCAATATCATACATGCTTTGAACAATTGCGATCAATATCATAACGTACCTTTTGCGACTATTGGGGATTTTAAATAGTCATGCTAATTTACATACTATTGATTTTCTAAAAATCATACATACATTTTTGAGAGACATTAAGATTTTAAATGGTCATAAACTCAAACATACCCCCATTTTGTTTTTTATAAAACGAGAAAAACCCCCCCCCCCCCCCCCTTCTGGTTTTTTGTTTTTCAACTTTATACTTAAACACATCTATCACACTCACAACGAACTTTATGTTTACCGACTTTTAAGCATGTTTTCTCAGGTGAATTAGAGCTTGATTATTTTGATGTGCATTGGAGGTCTAAATTGACCAATAATCTCATTCATGAATTAACGAATTATGATACAAGTATGATCAAATCTCGTTGGGATTGTTTTCAAGCTTTTCATTGTGAAATGGCAATGTATGGGACAAACATTATATCGATTTCAAGTAATCAACGAGATTGACGTTTTCAAACGACACATTTAGAGTCGTTCTTCCTTGTATCACAGCGCTATGTATTATGAAGTAACGCCCCCGGACACATACTTCCGTTGCGACACGTTTTTGGGGGTGTTACACTGTGTATCATGCTCATGGAGCTCAGCAAGCTCTGTGACCCTAGTATTGACCTCTCCCACGGTCATAGGTGCTATCTCTGGAACTGCCTCTGCCGGATCTACCCAAGTATCCCTAATACCGTACCCAACATCTCTAATCCCCTGTCGCCTCTCTTTAGCATCTACGTGCAAACAAATTCCCTAATCTATCCCCCGACCTCTCGTAGGTCTAGCAGTAGAACTCTCCCCGACCTCGTATCTAGAGCTTAGGGTGGACAAATACAACCTCTTACGGGGTGGCTGCTCAGACTTGGGAATATCATCCCTACGGTCAACAGGTGGTGGTATGTATAGAGATGGTGGTAGTGGTGGTAGTGGAGGTGATGGTAATGCGGCAGTAACTGCATCAATAAGGGCCTGAGTGGATGCTATCCCGAGTGTCTATATTTGGGTTGGACACCCAGATGATGGTAGTAAGGGTGATGGCACAGGTGGTACTGATGAATGTGCAGGTGGGGCCATGCTCCTAACAAGGCGCTCCCCTGCAAAGGGTGGTGATAGTGAGATAGGTGGTGGTGGTGATAAAGTAGTCATGGCTAGAAGTCTCTCAACCTCTGCCTCTAGTGGAAGGGATATGGAAGTCTGAGGCCAGACGGTAATCCTAGCCCCAATAGTAATGTAAGTAGAGGGTGGTGGTATAACAGGCTTTGTTCCCTCAGGTGGGAAAACAGGCTCATCAACAGGTACAACAATAGTAGAGTCGGCCGGAGCTAAGTTCTCATCCTCCTCCTCGTCCTCATCATCCTCATCCTCACCATCAGCGTCATCCCCAGATGAATCGCCGTCATCATCATCTCCATCATCTTCCCCGTCCATAGGATAATCGACCGGACCATCCCTGTCTCATCATCCTCGTACTCCTCTGGATCCTCCTCGGGATCTGACTCAGTAACATATCCGGGTGACTCAGCAGTAGGTGAATCAACAGGAGGTAATGGCTGCTCCTCAGCTGGAAACTCATGCTCATCCTCCAAAGGTATATACTCAGGGTATATAGGCTCTGGCACGTAGTCAGGATCATGTGCATGTACGAACATAGGCTCACGCTCATCCTCGTCCTGAGAACTAGGTAGCGTTGTCCCTGTGGTATCTCTGGGCCTGTATGTAATCCGGTGATGGTGGGGCTACTTATACTGGCGTGATCGAAAGTCCGTCGTATCCTAATACGATGACCCGTGGGATGCCTCCCTCAGATATCTCCTCATCATCGGCTCCCCAGAAGGCTCTGCCGGGCTCAGAGTTAGTGTAAACGGAAGTGTAGGTAACCGCAGATGTCGCAGAAGACATGATTACTGCAAAAAGCAAAAATAACCTATATAAGTATTACTTATAGGAAAGATCGGTATGATATGTCTATAAGCTTTAATTATAAGAGTGGTCTCTATGTTATATCTATAAGATTTATTTATAAGAGTCTTATAGTAATATACTTAGTATATTTTATATACGCATATATCAATCATGTAAGCACTTAGTACCCTACTAATGTTAAAATAGTGTGTATCATGTAAGCATATATGTGCTAGATGTAAACAAGTAATGCATGTATGTCCCTCGCAAATCCCATTTGTGAAAACAGTGTTTGAAAATGGTTATAGTCCAGACAAAACTTTTGACCTGGTTCTCTATAACCTTGGCTCTGATACCAATCTGTAACACCCCCAAATCTGGGTAGCAGCGGAATGTTGAATATCCGAGGGCGTTACTTCATAGATCAATAGCACAAGATATGAGAACGACCACTAACGTGTCGTTTTAAAAAGATACATTGGATTAACAAAATGCTTGTTCATTACATAAGCTCATGGCTTCAAATTGTTCGACAATATAAGTAAAGATTTCGGTTTATAACAAATGTTCCCAAAATGTAATACGCCCAAATCTTTAGTACTGACTCTTTCCAAAGAGTGACCCCCAATGTATCTGAGCACCCCGTGCCTTATTGACCTGAGAAAACATGCTTAAAATATCAACATAAAGTTGGTGAATTCATAGGTTTATGTAAATCAATAGTAGGACCGCAAGATTTCCAAGTGTATGATTAAGCAACAAATGCAAACATCATAAAAAGTAATTACGTTTTCCTAAGCTCATGACACTGAAGCTCGACATGTATGAATGCAATATATTGCCAATGAATGCCCGTGAATGATGTTTTAACCCGCAACATCCCAAATCCGACATGGTATACGTTCGTTCCCGGTGATAGCTAATCACCCGAATGAGGATTGTCAATCCCAAATAGATCTATCTATAACATTCGCGCTCATAATCCAGTAATTGACAGTTCATGATAAAGGGCTCAGTGGGTTATCGCTACTTAGGCAAACACGTAATCATTGTATAAAATGTACACTTGCGTCCAATTTGTAAAACAAGCATGTTCTCACCCCAAAGATGTAAATCATTTAAGAAATTGTAAAACATGGGGCTATGAACTCACCTTAGTAAGTAGTCCTCTGTGAATGATAATATATATCCAAGTACGAATCACACCGTCAAATACCTAAGTAAATACGGCCAGTCTTAGTCTACAAATTTAGGCTAAAGACTCAATGTATAAACTACAATAAATAGCTAGTTTATATATATACTGTTATCACTTGTGTGGTGGTGCACATGTTTAATGTAGTTATATCCGTTTGATGGCTCTTGGAAAAGTATACGATTTCACACGATCTAGTATACGTGTAAACGTTTATTAATAAATATCCATATTTATTAAGTCGTGGTTTAACTTGTTATTATATATGATAAATATATAACTCGTCCGAGTCTTTAAGTGTTTACAAAAAAAATCACTTTCGTTTATAAAATACCCTTAGGTTTTCTATAATTACAAAATAGTCCCTCCAGTTTATGAAAATGTAACATTTACACTTTAGACCCTTAAGTTTTCACTTGTACATGTTTAGTCCTCCAACTTTACAAAGTTTACACTTTAAGTCCTTATATGTTCCAACAGCCCCTTAAGTTTCAGGAGTGTCATAAATAGTCCCTCAATTTACTAGAATAGTGAATTGGCAGTTTTAAACCCTCAATTTTCTAAATAGACACATTTAGTCCCTTAACTTGTAAAAATCGCATTTTAACCCCAATTAAGTTCCAACAAGCGACATTAGATTTCATTAAGCTCCAATAAGCCATATAAGCCGTTCCAGCTTATAAATAAGCTCGGATGAGCTTATTTTGAGCTTATTAGGCTCGTTGGCCCAACAACCTTAACCGAAAGTTTGCAAAAGGGGTTCCTTAGGTTATACAACTTATTTTCTAGACTTATTAGGCTTATTTAGGTTTGATTAAGCTGTTTTAGTTTCATGGCTTATTAAATAAGCACTTAAGCTCGTTAATGGCTTGTTGGGCCTGATGTGAGCCCGTTAAGTGTTTTAAGGGTTTGGGCTTAGTTCTCTAAGGTCCATTGGCTCGTCTAGGCTTATTGAAATCCTTTAAATCTGCTTAAGCTCACAAATAAGCTATCCAAGCTTATTGGTGGCTTATGGACCTTGTGGGCTCATGAAATTGGGTTGTAAAGTCCCAATAAGGGTCCGTTTGGTTTAAAAAAAGTGTAAAGGGTCGAAATTGGTTGAAATAAGTTTATAAGATTCTAAATAAGCTAATTGAGTTTATAAATAAGCTGTGGGTTCACTAAGTGGGCTTATTGGGCCTACTTTGGTCTTGATCGTGGCTATTGGACTCGAAAGGCCCAATAGAAGTCTAACTCATGCATGCTTGTTATATTACAAGTCTAACAAGGTTCATGGTATATACAATAAGCTCGAATGAGCTTATAAATAAGCCATGGGCCTACGTTGTTGGGCCTGTTGGATCGGTGGGGCGCACGGTTGGTTTACATGTGACTTTAAATGGCCCATTACTCTCCTAGCAACCCATGTAAGGTTCGAAAGTGCTCTAGTGTCTATAGGTCGTTTGTTCATCCCATGTATACGTTGTATTTTACATGCATGTGTTTAGATGTGTCGTATACACTTCCCCAAGCCATCATATCTTGTTCACAACAAAAGTTTACGTATGGTTTTTGTACAATTTTGTGTATACGATATCTTGTACATGTCGAGGCCTACATTTTTATATAAACGAAGGGTTTTAAAGCTTCGTTTGATATTAAGTCACGTTATATGCTTCTTTACATTTTTGGCACCACACAAGTCGTGTATACGTAATAGCATTGCGTTTAACACGCATGTTTTCCATTTACCATGTGTGAACTCATGCTAGCATAATACTTCTATATTGATGAGAACATATTGGCTAGTCTTTAAAGAAAACAAATATCATAAAAGTGGTAAAGGTCTAAATGTGACTTACAAAGGTCCTAGTATGTTGGTTCGTGGATTTAAAGATGACACAAGGCGTTTACACCCAAATGTGTAATATTTCTAAGCTTCAAAGCTTGGTTTACCCAATCCTTAGCTTGTATATTTCCTTGGCCTTGTTATGTGACCCTTTGTTGAGTCTTCTTGGTTCGAAGGAGGTAAATAGGTATGTTTGCTTGCGGTTTAAGACTCGACGTATAAAGAGTGGGTGTGTTTAAGTGTTTGTGTTTGTAAGAGTGTCTAATGGTGAGACTAGGTGTGTATTTATAGGCAAATGAGCTAGTTACTCACTTCCTAGTTCCAAACAAACCAAATTCGTGCCTTAGGAGGTGGTTTTGTGGGTTCTACTTAGTCACACATTGTTTCTTGTTAAACCACCCAAGTACATTCCTTAATTACCCAATATTTGTACATGATATGCTTAGATACTTGAAATCTTATGATTTGTGTGTGTGTATCTTTCTTAGCCGCGGCACCCAAGGAAAAACAAGGAACAAATGGTTATTAACCAATGGGTATTTAGCTATCTAGGAACATTAAGTACTAGTTTTAATTACATAGGATTTGAACATGTACTTAGGAAGATTTCTATTTGATTTAGCACATGTGACAATTTGTTTATGGGTTTCATTTGCCCATAATCGGCCAACATGGCTTAACAACACAAGATTTGAATAAATTTTGTGTTTAAGGTTTAAAAGTGGGTGTTGGTTTGAGTCTAGGTATGTCTAGGTATTTCCGAGGTGTGTCTAAATGTATTTTATTGCGAAACGTAACCCTTTTACGTGACCAATAAAAATAAAATACGCAAAGCTAATAATTATCTTCTTAATAATTATATATTACTTGGTTGATGTAAACCTTAATTTATTTGGTGACCGTTTACATTAAATGATTATTTCTAGTCTAGGCGATTTCGCTTAAAAGTTAATTTAAAAATAAACACGTATCGGACTAAAATAAATAGTGACGAATAATAGGAGTCGTAAAATGACCTGAAATTGAGAAATGTTACAGTCTATGTTAGCCAACTAGATGGATATTTTTTATATTAGGTTTGTAAGATCCAGAGATCCAATATGTGTATTAAGCTAAAGAAAAGCTCTTTATTTATGGGTTGAAACAAGATCCTACGTGCTTGGTACAATTTGCTCCATCATTTTACTTCTCTAGAAGTTCACCAAGGCACCGCCTCCGACTCACCAACCATTCGTTAACTACCCTTTCGTGAAGCCACTTGTCGACCATGCTTGTTTGTCACAAATTTACTGTGCCCATCGAACGATATCTTTGCCTTCACCACCATAAATACTCGCATACTTTGCTCGCCAAACAGGTTTTTGACACCATTAACGGGTTTGTAGATCCAGAGAATCCCAATCATGTGTATAAGCTAAAGAAAGCTCTTTATGGGTTGAAACAAGCTCCACGTGCTTGGTACAATTTGCTCTCATCATTTCTACTCTCCTAGAAGTTCACCAAAGGCACCGTCGATCCAACATTGTTCATCATTCGTGAAGGCAAGGACATGTTATTGGTACAAATTTATGTTGATGATATTATCTTTGCTTCCACTAAACTTGATCTTTGTGAAACGGTTTCAAAAATAATGTGTTCAAAATTCCAGATGTTAATGATGGGCAAACTATCATTTTACTTAGAACTACAGATTTTTCAAAGTCCTTGAGGCATCTTTTCAAATCAATCCGAATATGCTCTAGAATCGATTAAAAAGTATGATAAAGAAACCTGTGAACCAGCGGATACTCCAATGGTGGAGAAATCCAAATTGGATGAATATCCACAAGGGAAAGTTGTTAATCCTACACGTTATCGTGGAATGATTGGCATCCTTATGTATATCACAGCCAGTAGACCTGACCTTGTATTTGTTGTGTGCATGTGTGCTCGGTATCAGACAAAGCCTACCGAAAAGAACTTACATGCGATTAAGCAAATCTTTCGATACCTATGAGGAACCATTAATATGGGTCTGTGGTATCCGAAGGATTCTTGTATTGCTCTGACAGCTTTTGCAGATGTTGACCATGCGGATTGCCAAGATACCAGAAAAAGTACGTTTGGAAGTATGCAGCTATTAGGTGATAGATTGATGAGTTGGTCATTAAAGAAACAGAAGAGCACTGCCATATCCAGTACAGAAGCTGAATACATTGCCTTGTCAGGATGTTGTGCTCAAATACTCTAGATGTGATCACAATTGACTGACTATGGCCTTGTGTTCAACAAGATACCTTTGTACTGCGATAATAAAAGTTACATTGCTTTATGTTGCAACAACGTCTAACACTCCTGATCCAAGCATATTGACATCAGACATCACTTTATCAAGGAGCAAGTGGAGAACGGGGTGGTTGAGCTGTATTTTGTTAGAACAGAGTATCAACTGGCAGGCATTTTCACCAAGCCTTTAGTACGAGAACGACTTAAATTTCTCATCAACAAGCTTGGGATTAAAAGCATGTCTCCTGAGACTCTAAAAAAGCTGGCGGACAAAGAGGAAGAGTAATGGTAGAAAACTCTTCTCATATCCTGTATATCATATGTATATAAGAAAATCATAAAAACCCAAAAAGATTTTTTATTTTATATAAACTTTTCAAAAATAAAATACAAAAGTATAAAACCATAAAAGAAAATACAAAATTAAAAAATCAGAAAATATAAAAATATGGTGTTCATGACATGTCTTTTGAAAATCGATAACATTTACGACCTTAGAAAAGTCATTCAATAATGATGTTGAGATAAATTTACGTGGACTACTTGAGCTTGGTAAAAATGACCTCAGTCTTAATGAATATCTGGATCAGCTTAGTTCCTTCGGATCTTGATCCTTTGTCTCCCAACTGAAAATAAGAAAGAACACCTTTAGCTCGCCTCGGGGTGTGAATCCGGGACCAACTCCTCCGTAATAATAAGTATGGTGATATGAGATGAATGCAAAGAATATAAAGTATGGTCTGGAGTAGGTGTTGTGTCCCATCCTGGGTAAATAAGCTCTCCCTTTATACTATTTAGGATTCGATACAAGACATAATCGCGGGGATCTCTCTTGGTACTATCTGTCAGTTACGTGTCATTCCAAGGATGGTGGTCCTTCACAAGGACTGTACCTTTGTCAGATTTTCCTTTGATACCACTGCATTAGGACGGAGCTAATAACTCTGAACCTGATATGTCCTTCGACACACTAGCTTCTCCAGAGTTCTGGTGGTGACTCCGGACCTGACATGTCCTTCGACAAGTCAGCCTCTCTGGATTATTTATTTGGTTTTAGCCCGTGCTAGTATAACAGGAGTATCTAAGATACATTTCTTCTTCGGATATTTCGGGAGAGACTATACCTCATCATGTCCCCTCAGTCTAGTATCTGCCAAGCTAGCTTGTCAGTGCTAGACTTAAATGTGCTTTGCGTCATTAATGTTCTAAATATGCAGACGTGGCTTGTCTTTTGTCCATACGTTTTCTTTGCAACGTGTCATGTGATAACTTTCCAACCGTCGTGTCTTTTCCTTCTTTCTTTATAAATAACAGCCTTCGTTTTACTTTTTGCTTTACCCTTGCTATAGTAAAAAACACATATTGTTTTTGGAGCTATCGTTTTTGCTTTCTGTCGCTGCTTACTTTGCTCTAGATTCTTCCCCTTCCTAGGTACCTTTTTCTTTCCTTCTTACTTTTTCAGTTATGGCTAAAAAAGATATGGATCTGTACCATTCCCGACTCACCCAAGATGACCTAAACGATCTAATCGTTAAATATAAGATACCGCGTGATCTTCACCCTCGGCTTCCCTTCGAAGAATTTGTGATGCCCGAGCTTCTGGACGATGCCATTGGTAATTATCGTCGGATGTTTGATTTTTTTAGTGTTCGCATTCCTTTTTCTTTGTTCCTTCTGGCCCTTATCAAACATTACAGGGTCCATTTCTCTCAGATGGGTCCTCTGGGTCTTAATAAGGTGATTACTTTCGAAGTGCTTTGTCGGTCTTTGTAGATAGAACTGACGGTGACTTTGTTTAGGGTTTTCCAAACATTATGCAAACAGGGTGACTGGTTTTCGTTTGCCAAGCACCGTGCTCCTTCTCCAGTATGTATTGATGATAACCGTTCTTGCATGAAGCACTGGAAGAGTGGGTTCTTTTTAAATAATCAGAGGGATATTCTGGATTCTATGGTTTGGAGACATCCAATCGCGGCTATTGATACAGATTTCTCCGGAGATGCCATTCATACAGATTTCTTCCCTTTTTCTGCTGGTCCTTATTATGCCACTTATCCTAAAGGTGGTGTTGCTGGGAATTGCGAGTTTACTCGCGAGGTGTGGGATGCTCTGTACCAGCCTACTTTTGGGGTTCTGACTAAGGAAGTCTTTAAGGATCCTGCTGTTTGCAAAAATGTGGTGGACCAGTTCCCTACACCAAGAGAGATGGTCCAGGTTAAAAGTTTTTCTGATGATCAATTAACTACAAAGATGAGTGTGCTACATTATATGATGATGTCACATGATGGTGAGCATCTTGCTCGCTATCGTAGGTTGAATTAGTTTCATCATGAGTATGTGTTATCAGCGGACTCTAGGTTGAAGGGTTATGATGAGAAGGTTGCTAGCTTAACTGGGTTGGAACTTCAAGTGTCTATCTTGAAGAAGCATGTTTCTAGGCTTAATGACAAACTTTCTTCCTCCGATGCTTCTTTTGCAAAGTCCAAGGCTAAGGGAAAGGAGAGGAAGAAAAATATCAAGTCTCTCACTAGAAGTCTGGATAACTTGCATGCTGAGGTGGCTCGTCTTTTTTACTTACTTGAATCGGGCCACTGTTTTGGAGGCTGAAAAGGATGAGGAGATCCTTCATTTGTAAGGGGCCATCTTCATGAATTTTCATCCTTCTTTCCCGGGGCTCAATTTGAGCGGTTTACCTTGTCTTTCTTGATAAGTTTATGATAAGTTTAGTAGAGTTCAGGGTGAACTCCTTTCTTTGGCTGCTAGTGCTGGGTTTGAACGCGGGTTGAGTATGCATTGGGATAAGGATGAGTTTGCTGCCGTGTTAAAGAAGATGGCTTACTTTATGCCTGGTGCACAAGGTAGGCTTGCTGAAGCGTCCCCCTTGTTGCTTAAACTGATTATGCCTTTCTCAACAAGATTTTCGAGTTTTCTGCTGAACCTCTATCTGTTATTCTTCAACTTGAGCCTGAAAAATTGGTTCATCCGGCAAACATCCCCACCTCAAGGGATGCACGTGTTTCTCCTCCTATTGCAAAGGTGTCGACTGTGACACCTGCTTTTGAATCCTTGGAGTTGTCTGGTAATATTGTCCCCGCTCCCTCTGCCGTTGCTTTCGAGAAAAATGAGGAGTGGTTGAATGCTATGGTTGATGGGCCAGATGTTGAGATGACTGATGGTGCTACCCATTCTAAGTCTGGGGGTGTGTTTGTGCAGGGTACTTCTCATGTTTTGGATGATGTTACTAAAGTGAGCGTGGAAGGGTCGGGGCGTGTTTCCTCCGGCCTTACCGATGTTGTCATTGCCCTTTTTGCTGGTGAAAAAGGTGATGATTCCTTTCCCTATTCCATTGCTAATAAAGAGGCTATTGCTAACCCTTCTAGGGTTTAGACTTAGTTTTTCCTTTCCCCTTTCCTTTTTTTGTAAGTCCATTTTTCGTTAAGAGGGCGCGTGGTATGCCAAAGAACACTTGTTGCTCCAAGCTTGGGGTAAGCTGACTGTAGATGTGTGGTTGTCCATCCAGCGGATCCTGAGTCATGCCACCCATCCTAGGTCGAATGGCTTCCCCCTGGGACCTTTAGTATAGCTGGTCAAGCCTTCATAGGTTCAATGGGCTAAATATTACTTTCCGAAACAGAGATCATACTGTCGCGCCTAGCTTTTGATCTTGCCTGGTTACTAGCTCATTAAGTATTCTTTTACTTTCCTTTTTATGTAACTACCGACTACGTTCGGTTAATTGTATTGCCAGCTTTGTTTGGCTTGTAATAGGTACTTTGTAATATAACTTCCTTTTTAATATAATCCACTCTTTGGT
>BQNB010087115.1:0-21841 GCA_026074375.1 Tanacetum coccineum
AATGAATAATTAATTGACATTTCAAGTATGATTAAGTTGATTTTTGGTTTGATTGGTTGTGTTTGTTGTGTTGAGTAATTGTCTATGTAGTCTGAATTAAAGTCCAAAGTCCTCGTATTTAGTCCATGAAGTTTGTTTGTCTTGATGTGATATTTTGATAAAACGGTGATTAATATATATTCCCAAATTCGGTCAAATACCACCTGATGCGCGGATCGACCTTACCTCTAGGTTTTTCGGGAAATTAGGGTTTCAAAACATAGGTTTTCAATGGACAAAACGCAGTGACTTTTGTCAAAACGCGCAGTGAGTATGAGCAAAACGCACGAAATGGTCAAAACGCAATGATTCTTGGTCAAAACAGCAACATTCTGGACAAAACGCAACGATTGTTGGTCAAAACGCAACGAATGTTGGTCAAAACGCACGAGACTTGTCAAAAGCAATCAATAAATTAATTGGGCAGAGTAACGTCTAGTCAAAACGCAATGATGGTCTTCAAAACGCAACCTGTGGAGACAAAACGCAACAAAAAAAAAATAAAAACGCAGTGACTTGAGAATCAAAACGCAACGACTTGAGATCAAAACGCAGCGACTTGACGCAACAAAACTACATGACTTCTTCGATCACCACAACGCACACAACGCAAAATCAAAACGCAATGACTCTTCTATCAAAACACAACGACAACAACCCCCTTGGCGAGTGATTACCACATGTTTATCCCATGTATTTAATCCATTACACAACTATAATCTATACAAGGATGCTAGAAAATAAGATGGAATCTTAGAGAGAGAAAGTAGATAGAGAAACAAGAAGATTGGATTGAATTGGAAAGTTACAAGTGATAGAAAAGTAACCAACACCCTTCACCAAGTGTGGTGAAGGGTTATTTATACCCATGCCTAGCTAACTTGGCACTTGGGCTTTCTAAATGGGCCGGGCTTGGTTTAACTTGGGCTTTGAGCCCGAAACACGGACAATATTAGATTACAATCCAAGCCCGTTGAACCCGACTAGCCTATTACAATACAAGACCTAGTTTGACTTTCTAAGACCGATAACATTCTTGTTTGACTTAATATAATTAAGGCTAACATGGACTTTCTGAGTTTGTCATTGCTTGCAAGCTTTCCAGAGAGGCACTTGTTGATTATAGCTGCCAGAGTTCTCCATGGCTGGTGCATATAATCTACAAACATGTTGGTGTTCCTGTTTAGTGGACCTTTATAGCCAAAATCAATGAGAAAGGTGAGTGCAGTATCATCATCTAGAACATCTACTAAGTCTACACCTTCTACTCTTGGACAGATATTAAGGATTGTCTTAAAGACTTCAGCATTGACAGAACACTTCTTGTTGGCTAAGAGGAATTCATAATAATCAGTGTCTGGAACCTTCTTGATGGTGTACCAGAATTGCTACATAAAAATTTCTGGGACATCTGCCGATATGGTGAAATCCTTAAAACAAGTAGAATTCTTTATTACGTCAATGATCACTTGAAATGTTTCTTCCTTTTGTGGCACTGTGGTTTCCAATCTGATATTGGTAGAGCTGATCTTGACTCTCTCAGCAGAAGGAACCCACTTTTTATCATGAGCAGAAACTTGTTGTATTTCTTGAGGATTCATGATTCTGCTTAAGAATTAACCAATACAGTTTATATATTTAACAGATATATTTACTGATTAAGGTGGTTATCCATTGATGATATGATTGATCTATGATTAGGTTTCATGCAAGTGAGACAGGATTACTACACTCTAAGAATTTAGTCAACTAAGGTCAAAGTCAATTTTAAAAAATCAACAAGACATTTCCAAGGAAGCTTAGGACACACATTCATACAGAGAGCAAATAATACACATTCAAACATGGCAAATGAAGTTATATGACTTTAAACATAAGATTACACAAATTTTGAAAAAAATTGGGCATAGTTTCTTTTCATAAAAGTGTCATATTTTGCTTGAATATGTATCTGTACATGTTTCTCTCAGACAAAGATATACATGTTTCGCTTAGATTGAAACTCAAGGATAATGCGTAGGACTCTTTGTTACAGCTTGTGAACTTTATGGTGTTCAACAAGTGTATTTTGACATTGTGTCCTAATGAGATTTATAATTTGATCTCTTCTTGGCTCTAGACTCGATTTGTGCACTTTTGGTTTTGGTAATCGGAGGCTGGAGCAGACTGCCACCTATTCAATATCAACAATCTCGGAGTGAGATGTCAATAGATAACGTGTGTATCTCCGTGAAAAATGAGACAAGTTTCTTTTGAGAGAAACTCGAATGGCTGGGAAGGGTTGTGCATTGCATCACTGGGTCCATGACGACTTTCTTCAATACCAACAATCATCTTTGTGATTTTGATAGATTATGTATTGACCCGGTTTTCTGCCTAAGGTTTAAGGAGGGCTTCTTCCTTTTTACCCTTTATCCTTTACATTTCTTTTTCATTTCTTCAACCCCTTCAATTGCTTACAAAGACGTCATTAACTTACACCTTTGTTTGTGATGTTCCAGTATTACTCATCTTAGTCGGCCATTCTTCCTTATACACATTCTCTCCAATCATACCTAAGGAGGGATGAGGTTTGTGGCTCATGCTATTTCTAACTATGGATGTCCATGGGATAGATCCCTTCGGTTTTGTTAGAACGTAGACTTATACCTAACCAACCACTTATGACTTCATAATCGCGCGAAATTAATAGGTTGTTTGGGTATAAAGATCGAACCATAAAAAACCATTTTTCTGACATTGTATTTTCCAAATACCCCCCCTACACATGTCTCCGAGATTCAAACTGTTAGCAACAATGAAGTAAAAGATTGCACTTAGAGTCTTAAAGATCACATTCGTCTATAACATATTTTAATCACATTTTCTCCCCAAATTATTAAATATAAAACACTAGTATTTGAAATACCAATTGATTAAAATTTGACATGAAAAATTCTACCATGATTTGGCATGAATTCAGATTCCGATAGCTCCCCTTCAACAGTATATGGGATACCAATATTTATTAAAACTTGACATTGGAATGAAAAGTTGATATGACACCACAAATGTTAAAGACGGGAGTGAGATGCCTTAGTGAAGCATGTAAATTATTAATTGACATTAATTTTCCACATTTTAATTTCCACAAAATTTGTTTGGGATACATAAAAATAACATATGTGATGTATCTAGACACGAATTAAAAGGCTTTGTTTTAAAAAGCTCCCCCTCAGAAATTGATTCACATAAATGACATTCTGCGTACTACAATTCTTTGAAAATTATTCGAGGAAGGGAGTGTTGAACACATAATTTTAACAAATACCACTTTTTATGGAAAAATACCACAAATTATATTGTAGACAGTTTGACATTGAAAGTTTTTTTTTGAAAAATTACGTCAACGAGTTTTAAAAACATGATGAGAAGACTTCTCTTCATTTAGAGTAAGCGCACTGAAGCGTACACTTCCCTATTACATTCGGGACCGAGTTATGTACTGAAATGTACATAAGTCATTGAGAAAAATTTAGAAATGACATGTTTTGAAAGCGTTTGAAACTCCTTTCGAACTTCATTTACACGCCCATGTCGATGTTAATCAACATTTCTAGGTACGTAAATGTTATCGATTCCAAAGACATTCGAAAGATTCTTTTTGTATTTTTGAATTTTTCTGATTTATATTTTGTTTTTCTAGGTTTTATATTTTCTATTTTCTTTTTCGAATTTTTTATATTTTTGTTTTCCCTAGGTTATATATTCTATTTTCTTTTTTCAAAATCTTTTTTATAAATAAAAAATAAAGAGAGGAATAAAAATATTTACAAATTGATGTTTGATGGATCCAAGCAAATCAATTGCCAAAAAAAAAAAAGAACCTCCAGTTCATCTGGAGTCAAACATCTCATACCGAGTCGTCTGACAAGATACTTAAACCTATCTTCCGATAAAGCTTTAGTAAACAGGTCAGCTAACATGGTATTATCAGTTCGACAAAGAATAATTCTACAATACCACTTTTCAACCTGTTTCTTATGAAGTGAAAATCTGACATCGTATGTTTTTGGTATAGAATGCTGACCGGGATTGACGAGATGGCTATGGGGGCTGCCTTATTGAAGTCACAATACATATTATTTTATCAAATGTGGAAGCCATATCTGTGAGCTAGTATCTCAACATAGAACTTGGTGCGTAGCACGCAGATACAGAACATACTCGGCTTCTGCTGAAGACATTGAAGTGCAGTCCTGCTTTTTGGATGACCAGCTGACTAACTTATCACCACCTAGAAATTATATGCCACCAAGATGTGCTCTACGTTAACTAAAAATAACGAAGAAAAAAAAAAAAAAAGAATCGAGACAGCCCGCAGATCCAAATAAGAAAAAGCAGTTAGTTCGAAACCGGTGTCCTTCGGATACCAGAGACCCATGTTAATGGAGTCTTTAAGGTACCGAAAGATCCGCTTAACCATAGTGAGATGTTTCTCAGTCGGTTTTGCTTGATAGCGAGCACAATAACATGTTGCATGTACAATATCTGGTCTACTTGCTATTAGGTACATGAGTGCTCCGACCATACTATGATATTTCGTTTGGTCGACCGGAGTACCACTCAAGTCAGCATCAAGGTGTTTTGTAGCCATTGGTGTACCAATGCTATCACATGAGGTCATATCAGGCCATGCTTATTTAAGTAACTCTTGAGCATACTTGCTTGTTTATAAAGATACCACACGAGGAGATTTGTGACCCAGAAGATTCCCTAAAAAGAATTTCAATCTCCTATTACCCCCATCATAGACATATCAAACTTGCAGTGCATTAGTGTTCCAATCTTTTGAAAGTTTTTTTGGGTTCGTAGAACCAAAAATAATGTCATCAACGTAAATTTGCACAAGCAATATGTCTTCCCCATGTTTAGTTATGAACAGAGTTGGATCAATAGAACCTTTTGAGAATCCTTTGGATACCAGGAAGTTGGAGAGTTCATCATACCACACTCTTGGTGGCTTGTTGAGCCATGATATTGCTTTCTTGAGACGGTAAAAACATTGTCCAGGATGTATGGTCAACAAATCCATCTATTTCTGGTCTTTTAGCATGTATATGTACGATGCAAGGAAACATCTTTTTACATTATACAATGGACCATCAATAATGTAAAGTAGTACAGTAGAAAACTAATTGTACTTTCTTACACCCCATACTCATACATTGCTCTACATTATATCTATTACGTATATGACCACTGCAAAGAGCTCTAAACATTTGATATATTGTCACACAGAAGTTAACATTTTAAAACAAAGCTAGCTAAGAAACAAGACGTTGAAGTTAAGATGGAATATATATAAAAAAGAGTCTAGCAAGACGCTAGATGACTATGTTTGTTTGCCCAAACTTATGTGTGAGTTTCGGTCTATTAAGTTTAGGCTTAACATTATTTGTTCATGAAGCTATGTGTTTATTATATATGTAACTAACATTCTTCTTATCTAATCATAAAACACAATCAATAATAATACTTTTTTTTGCTATTTTAGAGTATCTAGATTCAAATCTTGTAATTATGCAGTTTTCGTGCTTCTTTTTTTGAAGTTGTCATTTTCTTTTGAATCCTTTTTTGTTTTTACCAGTGTTCTAAAAGGTGTGTCATGGTGGCGTTAAGACGTGAGGCGTGGGTCTTCACGTTACGAAATAGATCAAAGCGTCGGCTCTAGGCGTGGCGTGAGATAAGGCGTGAAAAAGCGCGCTAAGACGTGAGGCGTGCCGGGTTTTTTTTATCAACTTCGATAAAAAAAATTAAATGATGAATATTACATGTAAAGATAGTTTCTTAACTATATTCATTATGTATAATGTTTTTTGTAAACTCAATATATATGAAATATGATATAAATATATAAGTATTTTCATATTTCATATTTTATGTCACCTTAAGCCAGACCTTAAAAACACCAAAGTTTCGCCATAACCGTTAAAATGTGAAGTTTGATTATACCGCCACAACACACCTCACGCTATTTATAACCTTGATTTTTACCAATGTTTTGAAACCCGGTTCGACCAGGCCGGGTCAACCGGTTCCGTTCCAAAAAACAGGTCAAATTAAACCGGGTTTCATATTTTCGAAACCCGGTTAGACCCGCCGGGTTTGAAGTGACCCAGGTCAACTCGGTTCTCGATGCCCGACCGGGTTTTAGTTTTTTCATGTTTTTTACAAATAAAGCGAGTTTTTTATATATATTTGTGACGTAATTTTATTTGTTACATGTTATATTTGTTATTAAATAATTTTTAAACTCAATATAAGGTATATATCATTGCAAATATTATTATTTTATTTTTTGAAAATCAGGTTGACTCAATGATAAAACCGATTGAACCAATAATCTAATGACTTGACTGAATCAATTAAAAATCCGGTTTTTAGGCTGGATGGTATGAGGGTGACAAACTCACTTGACACGTCAGCTTTCTCTTTTCAAATAAAACTCACCTTACAACTTACATTTCAACCGTAATAAGAACTCACCTTACCATTAAAACTCGCCTTTAATTAAAATACCCATTTTATATAAAATATACCCCATTAAATACCCAGACACACTCACAACAAAATAAAATATATTAATTAAAAAGTGAGATGGCCCACAAAAAAAGAACTCACCTAAGGTGAGTTTCTCACCATTCTCTCTTCCAAAAGTGTCCAAACTCACCGAACAAATGTGATGTGGCAAAGTCACTTTAGTAGGCGAGATGAAACTCACACGTGAGTTGTAAACTCACCTAGATGGTGAGTTTGACCGAACCCACCACTGTACCGTCTAACCTTAAAACATTCATTTTTACCACTCTATAGTAACTTTATACGCTAATCTTAATCTTCAAGTCAACCGAATGTAAAACACCAAAACAGAAGTCAAATGGAAGACACATGACCTAAATAAATAAACAAACTTGTACAATCACACCCTTCCAAACTTTCCATCATGGAGCATTAATTTCATAAACATTGACGTGTCATACTACTACTTAAATTTTCCACCTTCCGTCCATTCATTTCAGTCAACCACAAAATATCACACACACTCAAAACACACACAAACACTTATTCTTGTTTATCTGTGTTTTCGACTCGACATGATCAGCGCCACATCACCGTCGCCAGCACCATCACAACCCCCACCATCAAAGCAACCACTTAAATTCACTCCACCCTTAATAGCGATGGTCATCATCATCGCCGCCGCCTTCATCACCATCACATACTCACGCGCCATCTCCCGCCGCTTCCGCCAGTGGCGCCGCCGCCGCCGTCTCCTCCGTTCCTACGTCCCCTCATCCATCGGAACAAACGATATCGAAGATACCCACCTCTTTAACGATCATAGCTGTTATGGGTATGGCTTAGATGATGACGTCATCAAGACAATACCTTTGTCTGTACATACGAGGAAAAGTAGCAGTGTGCATGAATGTGCTGTGTGTTTGTTGGAGTTTGAAGACGATGATTATGTCCGTACGTTGCCTGTGTGTTTTCATGCTTTTCATGTGGAGTGTATTGATGTATGGCTTAGATGCCATGCTAATTGTCCCTTGTGTAGGGCTAATGTTTTTAGGTCTAATTCGCCTTTTATGACCACAGTCATGTCTCCGCGAATTAGACCTAATTTCGATGATGTAATCATCGAAAGTACACCTACACTTACAGATACAACAGATGATTATAATATTGATTTATCTGTCGTATCTATAGGTGTAAGTGTAGGAGAGATAGTGCAAGTAAATGAATATAATAATAGTGTTTCTCCGGTTGATCCTGGAGCTGAGGACAGGATCAACCGGAGAAACTTTTTGTTGAAACGATCGTACTCGTTTGGATTCGAACGAAATATCGGTTCGGAGAGGTTGGTTATGGAGGCCGCGACGGCGTCACCGTGGAGGTACCGCCGTCACGGTGGTGGTAACGGTGGCGGTAGCTTCTGGAGCAAGCGACCGTCACCGTTTAGCTCGTTAACGAAAAGTAGAGTGTTTTCGTTTCGTTATTATCGGGGTTTGAAGTCGCCTTTTTTTCGCCGCCAAGGCGGAGATGGTAGCTCGTCTCGAAGGAGAAAGTCGTTTGCGAGTCCGATATTTTTGAGACATTCGGCTAATGTGAATATGAATTCTTCGGGAATTTTCTCGTCGAGCCGGTTACGAAGCGGTGATCCCGAAGCGCTATTGTCACCCGAAAGATATAATAGACGATAAATAAGTATGTAACATATTGCACAAACGTGACCTAGCAAGGCGACTTTGCTAAACCGAAGATCAAAAGGTCTGATCCTCTCCGAGATAATTGACAGCTGAGATAAATGCCACGTTTGACGTATCAGATGAACGGTGAGGATGAAGGGAGACATGAGATGGTGGGGGAATTAAATGAATTGATGGTGGTGAACAGAGGATCATTAAATGTTGGTGGTGGTGTGTTGAAGTGGGGGTCTGTGGCTATGTGTGAGCATTTATGACTGGCTTCACAAACCAACCTTGTTGTCTATCGAGCATTAAACAAGATGAGTATAAATTTGTCTCTTTTTGTACATTTTCTATACATATATTTGTCCTATTTTTTATTATGTTGATGAGGTTTTGTTGATTTAGGTTCATTTTTAAGTATAAATCATAAACTTCTACCTCTAAAAACATTGTTTGGTGTTTAAGGTTTTGTTTTGAACTTTATTATGTGTAGCAAAAATAACAGAATTCTACTGTTTTGTTGTGTGAAAATTAAGTATCACAATAAGTCTCAAGAAAAACTAGTTAAGTATAAAAATGGATGCATGAACATGTTTGTTGTTTTTGGTGTAATCTCTAAAAAAAACAACAAACATGTTAATCTAGTCATTTTCATACTTAACTAGTACTAGTATTGTATTTCAATAATACAGTGAACTTGTAATTGTATTTCAAAATATAATGTCAACAAAATTATTATTTCTCAAATTCTTGTAAATATGTACTAGAGTAAATTGCATTAATCGTCCTTAAAGTTTGACCAAATTGTATGTTTCGTCTCAAACGTTACGAAAGTGCAAAGATCGTCCCTCTGAGGAAACTTTGGTGCAAGTATCGTCCATGTGGAGAAACATTTGGTGAAACATTTGTTGCAAGTATCGTCCCCGATACTTGCACCAAAGGTTTCCCCACATGGACGATCCTTGCACTTTGGTAACTTTTAGGACGAAACATGCAATTTGGCCAAACTTAAAGGACGACTTATGCAATTTACTCTATGTACTACATTATGAAATACTGTATAGAGTTGACATTACGCTTTAAAACGGTTTTTTTTTTCAAAAGCCAACAAAAAAACAATAGATATGTGCTTACTGATAACAAAATGTGTAACGAACAATAATTACTCAATATGGTATTTTTGTTTGAAGTTATGATAATTGCTAACTTGAGTGTCGAATATACTATTAGTGTCTAAGGATGACATCATATAATCAATATTGGTTTTGTTGCAACTAATCCTAAATTTTAGTTGTTTAATGTTTGTTTTAGTCTATGTAAATACTAAAACTTGAATAATGTGACTTGGAAATGCAATAGTAGTTTAAATTAGTCATCATTATGGATAATGATACTCTTATTTTTTTCTTTTCTTTTTTAATTTTGTTTTTATAATAAAACTACTAAACTATAAGTACGGAAGAAAAAAAATAAAGTTTGATAAGTTAAAATTATTAATAGCCATAAAATACGAAACAAAACACGGTGAAAAACTGTCTTTTACTGTTCACAAGTTGAGTAAAAATGACTTGAAAAGATGTCACTAACCACTAGCTAACAACCAATTTTTAAAAACCGGTTTTTTAATTGACCCGATCAAGTCACTAGGTTATGATTCAACCGGATATTTCGCTCAAAACTGACTTTCGGTCATCTGATCAGTTTACAATTTAACCGACCAGGTTAACCCGAGTTGTAAAACACTGCTGACAACGCCCCATTAGTTTTCATGTAAGTTCTTGGAAATACTATAAAGTGGATTGGTATTTTTTTTCTATTTTCTTTTATATAGTCTAAAGCACTTGATAGTTGATATGTGTCTAGTGTGGGGGTGATTGGTTTATTTCCAATTAATGGACCATCAAATGTCTGTTTTCACTTTTATGGTATTTGTCATGTCATTATGTGGAATGCACCTTCACATGTCTTTCTGCCAATTTGTGAGCTCAAATTTAATGGCTTGAAAAAGGGTAATGGAGATGGAAACAAAGATCGTGATTGGTCAATAAAATAAATTATGGGCCCTTCTTAAATTATTACTAGCAAATTGCAATTGGACCCATTGGTTGGGTTTAATTCCATAATAAATTAATTAAGCTTACAATCTTAGCTCTCATAAACAGTTTCAATAAGTTAATTAGGTAGTTGATGGTACACCTCATCTACGGCTCGAGTCTAGTCTCCAAACAATATTCATAAAATGCTCGGAATATTTATTTGCGTAAAACCTACTAGGCTACTGTAAAAAAAATTGCCAATACATAAGAAGTCTATCTTATGAAGCCTCACTCTCCGAAAGCTTTAGGCTCTGGACTAAGCGACAAACAAGGAATATTGTGTGGATCGTACCACACGCGACGAGTAGCGTGTTTCTTTATCTTATTTCAGGTTACAACTAACCCCGTGAAGTATTAGTGATTGCTATTATTGTCAAGTGTTTATCGGGCCATAAATAAACAAATTTAGGTAGCAAATTACGACCTTAATTGGCTTTTGAGTTGATTATAAAAAAATTAAGATAATGACAAATTTTAGATGTGATATCTTGTTAGAAAATTGTTATGTTATTCAAAGTTGTAAAGTATGTTTATTCAAAGTGATATAAATAGAAACACAATAAAGAAAAGAAAAAAGACAATGACTGGTTCACAAAGAACAAAGAGAAGTACACATTTGGGGTCGGTTTTGTTGAAATTGTCTTTTGTATTGGTTTGTCTTGTATGATCTTCCATTTTTGTTTTAGTTAACATATCATTTTGTTTGTTGGAAAATATTTCAACATTTACATATTATCTTGTTTTCGATCATTTTGAACAAGGAAAAATGATTCGCCAAGGGTTTATGATGGGAACTAGTAAACTAGGGTAACATTATATCAAGGCTGCAAAAATCGTGAATCGATATTTGGACGGTCGACCCTTTTGTAGCTTGTAATCGGTATAGGCGTGATTAATCGTGTTAGCATTTCCGGCAAGTTTCGAGTATTTCCAGCGAGTTTTGGGTATCCCCGGCTAGTTTTGGGTATCCCGGCGAGTTTTACGTATAACTCTAAGATGCAAATTACATAATGAATCATAGGAGCCGGATGACAATTCCATGCAAAAAGATTTAAGATTAGTGAAAGTCATTAGTGATCCTATGTATAGTGTTGGATTCTTGTTTAAAACAGCCATATAAATGAATAACTTGCACATCAATGCAACCATTTGGATATAGCAACCTAGATGCGTGGACGGAGCCATTTGGGTAACGGGTGTGGCTCGTGTCACAAGTGTCTATTTTGTCGAAACGAATTGAACTGTTTTTTAGTTGTAAGTCGTGCAAATATTTATGTGCGACTTTCTTTTTTTATGATCAAGTGTCTAGTTATAAAATTCTCTACGGTACAAAGTTTGTACTTATGAATAAATGGCGGATTTGTGCGAGACTCAAAAAAACTTATCCTTTTAAAAAAACAAGGTTTTTAACCCGCGCTTCACTGCGGAGC
Organism: Tanacetum coccineum; assembly: GCA_026074375.1. Classification (NCBI taxonomy): domain Eukaryota; kingdom Viridiplantae; phylum Streptophyta; class Magnoliopsida; order Asterales; family Asteraceae; genus Tanacetum; species Tanacetum coccineum. The sequence continues at coordinate 11,800 of BQNB010087115.1, forward strand.
GCCGGGTTTTAACACTCCAAAACTGAGTTGAGATCAATGAAAATGCAATATTTATTAAAGATTCAATAGACCAATCATACGCACCTATTTTTTATTAAATTAAAAAAAAACTCGCTTTCTACTTCTTTGTTAAAATTAAAATATCTTGCAAACGGTAAATCGTTAAATGACAAAAAATACACCATCGCGACGAGAATTAAATCATCTTTCTAACGAGGGGCACTTTGATATACATTCGACGAATTTTTTTTTTCGATTTTTTTAGTCACGTCTGAAAAAAATCACATGTAATTTGTATTACAAAATAACATGTGATTTTGTAAAATACAAAGCACATGTGATTTTCCAGAATCACATGTGATATTTCTAGACGTGACTAAAAAATAAAATTAAAAAAAAGTTTGTCGAAAGTATATCAAAGTGCCCATCGTTAGAAAGATGATTTAATTCTCGTTGCAATGGTATGTCTCATTTTACGTAACGATTAACGGTTTGTGAGATATTTAGTTTTAAAAAAAAGTGGAAAGTGAGTTTTATTTAATTTGATGAAAAAATGAATGGTTGAGATGAAATCTCGAGATTTATAATAAAAAATGGATCTTTATTGAACTTTTGCCATCCAAAACCTATGTATTTATTAGGCTAAATTTCTCATATAAAGCCTGATCTAAGCCAGCCTAGTAGAGCTTCAGTATTTTGCTACCAAAAATATATGGAGCATAATTTTTGATAGAATAGACACAAAATACACCATCATTAATAATATGTTATCTAAACATGTTTACAAATATTCCGCACTTTCGACAAAGCTTTTTCGCCATGTCTGTCCCTTGGACTCTCTAGCATCTTCAATAGCAGATGGCTTCCCACAAACACAGCCGATGATCCACGAATATCACAATTCACTTCCAACAATCAACTTCTTTGCCCGATATCACTATAAAATCACAAAAAACAAAGTTATTTTCTTACAAAAATGTCAAGAAAAAGTCAATTAAGAATTCAATAAACACTGTATTCCAACATATTACTATAATTCCTAAATTAAGTAATAAAAATTTGCAGCCCAAAAACAAAATTTCTCAAATTGTCTCCTCAGTTTCTACTATGAACATATTTTGACCAAATTCAGACCTGATCAGCTCAAATACAAAAGCTTTTTTTTCAGGGGGTGTTGTTTCGGCTTATATTCTCGCTAAAAAAATATTGGGACTAACCTGATTTTTACTTCTGTAGACTTCTGTCATCCTTAACTTCTTTGAAAATTATCCCTAAACACCCTTTAAAGTGTAAACTATCAAGTACTAATAAATAAGCTCACCTAAACATAAACAGCCCATTAAAACTACCAATTCTTTGGAATTGCTTATTTGCTTACATTAAGCAAATTGCCCTTATGTTTCATAAGCCCACTTTGTGTGGCTTATTTTAAAGCTTTACGAAACTGGGTTGGCTCAAGTCATTCGGTGGGTCACACTGGGTTTCAAATCCTTAAAAACAAACATATTTTGACTCGTTATCTAGATTCGACCATTGGAGTTTAATTCAAATTTTCCTCCTTATACCATATAACTATTTAAGACTTTGTAAAAGCCTCTTGAGTGCACGTAAATTTGTTTTTTACGCTTACAGTTTAAAAAATTGATATGCAGAAACATGCTAGTAAAATTTAAAATCTTAAATTCCATAGCGTTAAGAAGTTGAACATACTTGAAAGATGAACCAATTCTGTGCAAATGTTTGTGTCTACGCTTATAGATTACAAAGTTCAAATTTAGCATTTTCTTCAGATCTATGTGATGACTTCGTTTATTGACTCCAACTACACATATAAATACTAACAACCTAGAGAAACTTCTACACCATCAATAATATCTATATGCGTCTCTTCTTGTGTTTAGGCAATTTAGGGCATAACATTCTTTCCATTGCACCTTTGCTTACAATAGACCCATATAGGATTACTTGCTAATAGTGGCCAGTGCTTAAATCTTTTGATATACATTAGTCGATAAAAAACTTGAGTGTTCAGATAAGAAGCAACCGCTAAGGATTGTTTGCTTATTTGAATAAAGTACCTGAAATATTAGGTGTTAAACTATCTGCTTTTGCATTTTAGATTAGCATGAGCAGATTTAACATTTAGCAAGCAAATATTAGCTTCTAAATAAGAGTATCTTTTGGCCTTTAAAAAAATGGCAATGTGGTTTAGGTTTCATTCATTTGAAAATTTGTACAAAGAACATGAAATAAACTTGCACTTAATGCATTGGTATCTTTGTGATCAATAGCAATAATAAAAAGAACAAAGTACATACCAATGAAGAAAGATCAGGTCCCCAGTTAAATTTGTGCATCTGTCAATCCTTCCGATTACAACCAAAATTCACATCAGCATCTAGTGGCTTCTTTCGAGCAAGAGCTGTAAAGATCATCCCATGATCATCTTCATTCGGTAGAGGAACATACTGTTAGTGCAAATATTACGATATTTAATCTATACGATCTTTTTATGTTTTGGTGATGACAAACATGTAACTTATAATACGTGATGTAAAGTGCGCAAGTTACTCGTAATCACATATCATCAATGCATACATGCATCTACTTCCCTCGACGTTTCAAGTCTACATCAACATCGACATTTGTTCGCACCCGACGTAAATCATGTAAGGTATGTACAAACAAACATTAAACTTGTAGGATGATCAAAGAAATAAGTTTTTGTCTTAAACATTACATTTTTAAAAATGTAACAAAACAATTTCTGAAAAATTAATTAGACAAATTATTTTTGAATTATAAAGAAATATTTTATCTGGTAATTATTTAAAATCTCAATCTGGTCTTTTCCCCCTAAAACAATTTAGATTTTCACCAGATTTGACCTTCACCACAAAAAGACAAAAACAGAAGCGTCTGTCGGGGCGGTCCCTTAAATATGTTGGGAGACCCCCATAAACCCGGCGGCCCCCTAATAGATTTAGGACCGCCGTTTCCTGACAGACAATTTTTTAGCTCCTTTAAATAGTGGGTCACCTCCAACTATTTTCATACACCCATTTCATGTTTTTCTTCATTCTTTCACTCTCTAGATCTCCACTAAAATCTCTCTAAATCTTTGATTCATTCAACTTGGGTTTAATCTTGTTTAATGTGATCAAATCTTCTATCCTTTCCTCCTTTCCTTAAGTGCAAGAGAAGAACTATTGGTCAGTCTTCTAAGATCCGAAGTAAGTAGTCCTAGTTAGTCCATTTGTAGGCATTTGTTACATATAAATCGAGTCCATGTCTTCCAATCTTTAGTAGTGTGTAGATCCAAATGATGTATATATTTGGATGGGTTGATTGTGGGTTGGTTAGTATTTTAGGCCTTAAAATACATTGGTGAAGTGGTAGATTGGTTCTAGCTAAGATTAAGACTCGACATCTAGCTTAGTGTCAAAAAATAATGTAAGCGACGGCGCTTTATGTGTTTAGGCCTTAAAACACAAGGTTTGTTATGTTGGGCCATAAAACATAACAGGTTTGGTTGTACCCGAAGAAGAACTCGACATCTAGCTTAGTGTCAGAAAATAATGTAAGCATTGGTATACAAGGAGTTTTCTCCCAGAAAGGAGCTTGTTTGATTAGTTAAGAAACACTCTGTGTTGTGATACTCGAGGAGTGGAGTAGGGAGAAGAGGAGCTTCGTGACTGAACCAGTATAAATCATCGTGTCGGTTTGCATTTTCTTTTACCCTTCGCTTTACTTATTTATTTACATTTATCGCTTTACTTTTATACTTGCATTGTGCTTATGATTGTGTGAATGGTTTTGTATATCCTGTTAGTTAAAGTTGTGTAGCTCTTTGTGCTAAATATTATGAGTGTGGTTATATTGTTAGAATATGATTTAGCTATTGTAAACCTATGATCGACACTTCTCATATTGCGTCAAACTTGATTGGTGATTTGATACAAAAGATCTAGTCCAAAAACCTCTTCTGGAGGCGGTCCCATAAATTAGGCGGCCCCCTGATATACTTGGCGGCCCCCATATATATATGGGACCGCCGGTAGAAGAGTGATGTAATCCTTGATTTAAAGTTTTTAATGGAAACGTATTCACCCCCCTCTACGGTTTCCACACAAGGTGGTAAGCTATATTCAAAAATACGTCTACAAAAATTTGATAAAGTTTAAGAAGGGTAGCAGAATTTATGTTTGGGGCATGCTAATATTCATCGCTCGATTTTAAATTCACGATCATGTCCTAGTTAAGGTTTGATCGACATATTATATCTTTCAACGTGTAATCCAACGACGCCATAATACTAGAATCATAATGATAACTTTATAAAGTCCTTAGTAAATTGTATAGTCTCAAACTTATTGATTACTAATAAAACTACAAGTAGAACTCACCATTAATGATAACGTACAAAACGTTCGCGAGTCATACAATATTCTGGCTAAATTAAGTTAGAGATATGACGCTACATACTAATGTGATTGTTATAGAACATGTGAGGTTTCTCGATTCACGATCTCGGGAGGTCGGGGAAGCTCAAAAAATAAAAGCCATATGATGATAGAAGAGCTTTTTTTCTAATTTTCCAATTTTAATAAAAATTAAAATGAAAACGCAATTACAAATGTGAGCTTCACCCTCTAATGTTGATTAGAGGGGAGTATTTATAGGTAAAACACAAGGACACTTTGGACTAATTACACTTTTAGTCCTTGTGTTTTAACTTAAACATAAACTAGAGTAATTTCCATATAGACACCATATTTTTGATCCTAACAATCTTCCCCCAAATAGAGGCATGATGGAATTACTACATGTATCCTACAATCAAAAACTAAAGAATCGCAGTTGCTTTGTCCTCAACATGTCCTTTAGGCTTGAATCATTCCTTCACTGTTAGAGAAATAATGTAATCCGTATAAACTGCTTCCCCCCAAACAGACAGCCATTCGAAGCAAATATGACACTTTGATGTAGTTGACAAATCTTCTAACTATAACGGTTTAAGCTCGCAGCAGAATTTGTAGAAGAAGAAGTAAACCACACTTAGCAGCAAATCTGACTTCTTTGTTGCTGATTAGTAGCCAATCCACTCAGGGGAACATGCACATACTTCACACAAACAACTCATAGAAGTAAGAAACTCCAAGTCAATTAAGTCCCGGATGTTGTATACACCAAAGTCAATTAAGTCCCGGATGTACACATTTCTTCCCCCCAGTTGTTGCACTATGTTGTATACACCAAAGTCAATTAAGTCCCGGAACACTCTTCCCCTGATTATATTTGATGACCATCAAACATAATCATAATTCGGATACGTCCGAATGTTCGATAGAGAAGTCATGTGTAAAGTTGCTTCTCCTTATACTTATTCAATACCAACCTTATATTCTGTCGGCTCTTTGTAATGATTACTGATGGAGAAAACGCATTATCACAAACTTGATGATGAAGTAGAATACCCCAAACTTGTGACTTATGTCATATACTATCCATGATAAAGAACGGTGAATAGAACTCGCGATGCACCTTGCCGAATCTATAAGTACTCTATACTCCTCAACCAACCAACCATCAAGTATAAGTAGTACGCCACCTCTTGACAAATCCTCAACTATGTGAGACACTAAGCACTACAACGTAACTCCTTCAAGTGATAGCAAATGTGCGCATTGAGCACCAACTTCTGTGTTTATAGATCACACATTGCTAGATTTGACAAGTCTTCATCAACAACCGGTTATAAGCTCGAACAAGTTATCTTTAAAAGTCATCATCCAACCAACCCCGACTTTTAAGATATGATAAGTACACGCACCCGTGAAATTCCACTTCAAGTTCAAATAAATGATAACGAATCATCCCCGTAATCAATTCTTATGGTTAAATCCCGAGACAAGCCTTTTGAACGGTTTTCGTGAATCTTTTATCCGGATCGTTTTAAGCAATAAGTGATGTTTTTGTTTCTGAAAAATGATTACTTTCAACAGAATTCGGTCCTAGAACATTTTAGGCACAAAATTCGGCACGCTTTATTCCAGCCTAAGTCAATGTCGATAAACATTATGTCCAGCCCATCACTTTGTACACAATTTCAGTCCAACACTTCTTCATAAAAGTCGGTTAAAGTCCGGTTAAAGCCTATTTATTCACTTTAGGAACCGGCCCAAGTGAGAGCAATTACAACTAAATTCAGGCCCAATTGCAAATTCCATACCCGGTCCACCCCACCTACAATATAAGATCAGGAAACACTTATGTATACCCTAACCCTAACTCAAGATATACACGCCTACATCTCATCTTTTCTCCGCCCCCATCTACTCAATTCATACACATATTCATCTCACCAATATTTTCTCATCTCACTTTTCATCTACACGAAGCAAATCCATCTATCTGTTTCGAAACCACATCTCACTATATTTCAGTTTAGCACGATTCAAACATCCCACGAAGAACATACAGTTGTGGCTTCAAGATCTTGTTCGTGTCATTGTGCTTCAAGATCTTGCAAATCAACCAAGATCTCAGGTAGGGTTATTTCGTTTCTTGTTTTGCATTTCTGAACAACGAATCAAAAGAAACGAGTGTAACACAATTGTTATAACTCATTCTTTATGTTCGGATAGTGAAAGAAAGGGCTTGTTTCCTTTATAGATCAATGATGAAAACTTCTCTCGTGTTCTTGATCTCTTAATGGTCAACATCATAGTGTAAAACATGAAACAGAGAAGAAATCTGAGATCGTCCTTGTTTCTTTTTCGTTTTCGAGTCTTGGTAGTATTGTGGAGATGAGTTGAGATTGGTTGTGGAGATGAGTTAAGATTGATTGTATATGGCTGTGAATTCGTTTCTTGGTTCGTTTACGATTTTTGAGTCGTGTAGGATGTGGGTTAGTGTAGCAGTAAGGTGAACGGTTGTTATAGCTTGTTGTTGGATTGTTGTCGTTGTTGTTGTAGGTTAGGTACAACTCGGTAGTAACCGAGTTTAGAAACTCAGTAGACTCGGTTTTTCTTTTCAATAAATGTATTCATTCTCGGAATCGAAATTGTAAACTCATAACAGATCTGTAACTATAATGGATTTTGCATCGAGTTTGACCAACCAAAAGTCAACATAGATTTTTGACTTCCGAAATTGATGTTGTTGTTATTGTGGTGGTTGTAATTGTTGACATCAATATCAATCTTGATAGAAAACATTTCGGAAGCCATTTTCGGAATGCTAATTCTGAAACTCGGAAGCAGTTGAGTTCCGAGTTTGACCGTTGACCAGATCTAACCAACTTCGACCAGGTCCGAAATTGATCAAATCAGCAGTTAATATCAAAATTTGTCAAACTAACCGAATTTGAACAAATCTTACGATAAAACCGTAAGCAGCCAATATCGAATTAGTCACACAAATCGAAAAAGCACAACGAAACTGCTATAATAATATGAGATGACAAATAAGCTTACGAAATACATATATCAACCAAAATAAGCAGAAAACTCAGCAAACATCGAAACTGACTGAATAAACTGAATGAGCTGAACCGAATAAGCTGTAATAATCTGAATATGCTGAAAAACCACGTCTGATCGAAATAAGCTGAATAAGCTGAACTAGACCGAATAAGCTCAAATAAGCTGATCAAAATAAGCTAAACATCACGAATCGCCTGTGCAGCTCTGATACCACTTGTGAGGTTTCATGATTCACGATCTCGGGAGGTCAGGGAAGCTAAAAATAAGAATAAGCCATTATTGAGGAGAGGGCTTTATTTAATTTTAAAGTTTTATTAAAAGGAAAAATGAAAGGGAAATTACAAATGTGAGCTTCACCCTCTAATGTTGATTGAAATTACAAAAGTGAGCATTCCACACCCTCTAATGTTGATTCGAGGGGAGTATTTATTAGGAAACTTACACAAGGAAAAAGGACACTTTGGACTAATTACCTTTTAGTCCATGTTGATTTAACTAAAAGACCAAACTAATGTAATTTTCCATATAGACACCACATTTTTGAGTGCCAAACCTATAATACTTCACAATGAAGATAGAAAATCCTGCTATGAGCCCACATCCAACTAAGCTTCAATTGTGAGTGACTGTGTGATTCTTTATTAATCTAAACTTGTAACAACCTAAAAAGCAACATGTGTGTGACGATTCTTTATAGAATCAAAACTTGGTTTCTAGGTTATGGATGCCAGAATACTGAATGTTTGAATTGCGCTTACAACTCTTACGATATGACGCCATAAACCACTAAAGCAAGTGAATACGTCGATTGATTTTACAAAAACAATTTATCTATAAATCATAGAGACAAAAGTAACTTCACCTGGTTCACTCTTACGAACGATCTTCTCTATGAGACGTTCCGATAGAAATGCAGAACATTGCTGACTACGGATGAATTCTAATATACATATTGGGTGTCTTAGAAAGCAATTCAATACTGAAAGCTGGAAATCTTGTCAAGAAGATTCAGTCTTATAATTTGAATCTATCTGCTCACGAGGTCGAATCCTCACGAGTTCGACAGTTACTCCAACCACAAACCCACAATGAGCGAAATAACAAAGCTCATATTTCGACCCGTCCCGCTTTATTGCTAACTGTTTTAAATTTCAGGAATATATAAGATGGTCCATACGGTAGTACCATGTTCCACAGCCTGAAAAAAAACCTCAACATAGATCCTAGCCGCATAGCTCCAATAAGTTGACCCAAACCGGACAACCATCACAGACAAAATGACCGCTCAATTACATGATTTCACGAAAGACTATACTACTACTTTCTGCTACGTACGTTCTTATCTTAAAGAGTGACGAAGTATATAAAGACAAGCAAATTCAAAAGAAGATTTCGTCACTCTGATCACCAAACATCTTTCTCGAAGTACCAAGTGTGTAAAGTAAATAATTTCAAGAAGATGCCACAGATTAAAGATTCTTCCAAGTCAACTAACTACAAGAAAGGTATGAGCATGTCGGTCCAAAAGTAACAAGCTCACAAGATGGCGAAAAGATTACAAGATGGAAAAGTTATACAAGATGGCGCAAAAGAGATTATGCTTGTGTTGATGATCTGCAAGGTGCACAAGATCACATATACACATAAGAAGTTAAAGTCAAAAAGGATGCTCTTCCAAAGCCCTCAAAGTAAGATCACTACAACATATTCACAAAGAAAAAAAAAAAAAGATAAGACAGAAAAGAATTAAATTCGGGGGGGGAGGGGTATGGGGGGGGGGGGGGGGGGATTCAAGTCTGGGCGAGCACAAGAAATGAAGACTCAGCATATGTATGATAGGTTATAAGTATTTACATACATGAATGACCAACTCGCCTTTACGGGGGAGCAATGTGTGTTTAGGAATACGAAATTCCAAGAAAAAGTATCATCGGTCACATCAAAGATATCGTAGACATGAGCTCGTATAGCAATATTTGGAAAACATCGAGAGCGTCAGTTAGATTCGAAAGGCCCCTGCAGGCCCATGGTCCAAGCGTGCCACGGGGATCGAGCAATAAAGTACAAAATAAACCCTCGTCTCTCCACAACAATGGAGGGATGGGGGAGAGGGTGGTGTTGGATTGGTTTGGTTTTGTATTCTCATTTCACTTATGAATTACATGTTTCTTACTTTCTCTCTCTAGAATACATCCTTCCTTCCACACTCTCTCACTAAGTTCCTTCCTATCTCATATCAAAGATTACTTGTATTCTTCAATGCTTAAAAAAAGAACACTTACAAATTATATTTGCTTTTAAATTTGGTTTCGAGAAGGGCTCGAACCTTTAACATAATCACGAATCAAAATAATTAAACCCACAAATCAAAATCCCACAAATGAACACATGCAAAATCGAAATCCCACAAATCAAAAGAATTAACCACAATTAATTAGAAACTTAAAAAAGACGTGGTTGTCATGAGACTTACTATTGGTGGCCCGACGATTGCATTCTTGTCTCCCATGTTCTTGTCACTTCACCGCTTCCCATCTTTTTGGTTGTGGCTGTAG